>VZSE01010345.1:567807-652935 GCA_013398275.1 Promerops cafer
GGAGGAATAATATTGTTTTTTGAAGAAAAAGGACCAAAGGAAAGATTTTTGAAAGTTTTAAATTTCCATGTTTTCAGATTTGGCTTCCCCTCCCCTCTTCTCTTGTAATTAGGCTGGACCAAAATTTGTAGCTTCTGGCAATCTTGAAACATAGAGTTCTTCATTGAAATACATCCTCCTGGCCACTTTTGTGACAATGAAACTGCAAGAATATCTTTTTTAGTGAAGAGAATTTTTTTCAGCTGAGAGAGAGGCAGATACACAGTCAGTTTTTGTTCTTTGACTAGACCTTTTTAAAACCCAAGTGCTTGTGATTCTTTAAATGCCATGAAAGCTTCTTCCTCTCATATGCTGTCAAAAGCAAATGACCCTCCAAACAAACCAATCTTCTACATGTTTTAAACAAAGGCCCCAAAACTAGCTCATTTGCCTGAAAGAGTTTCACTAGCACATTCTCAAGCAACCTCACTCAGAATCAATCAGACTGTCATGTCAAGAAAATTGTCAAATATGAGAAGGGTATCCATGTATAAATACAGCTATTATTTCTCAAAAGACATCCACAGTACATAAGATTTTGCATGCCTTTTTGTCTTTACTGATTTTAACAGCGTTTGGAGGTTATTTTTCAAAATATAACTGTAATTGTACTTATAAAGATCACAAAAGCAGAGCATACATTTGTTCTTTGATTGTATTTGACCTTTTTGGCCAAAATATTTAGATTGTAAACATTAAAAACATCTTGATAAAAGTCTAGGAGCATACAGAAACACATGATATTGCTTACAGTTCAAGATCCTTTATTAACCAACAGAAATGAAGTGCTTCCTGAAGTGCTATTAAAGTAAAATACACAGTTGACTTTCTGAATAAAATTTTCTACATCAGAATTCTAATATTGACATTTCTCTAGTCAGGCACTAGGGTGACTAATAACTGGAATGACTATCTGTCTTCAGGATTTTTTTAATCTCACAAGCTGTCTCTCTCAAAAATATCAGTATGAAAGATGCCCTCTAATTGAAAGAATTGGGCAACTACTTTAATTTAAAGTAAATGTGTACTTTTTATTGTTTATTTTAAATATAGTATTCATGAAATAATTATTCAAGTAATGTTTTTAAAATAATTTTAAAAATATGGAATGTGCTGAAAGCATTTTAACAAAACAGTCTCTCATAGTTAGAGACATTAATATATGAAGCCTGCAAGTTTCATTTATTTCTATTTTATCCACTTTTCTTTTACACTATCCTTAAAATGTATTTCATCAAAAGTTATAGTGACATTATTTTGTTAAAATTATAAACCTATCAAAGTTCATTATTTTTTTCTATCCTTTCTGACATACCATGCTTTGTACGAGCTGAGCTTCCAGTTTTGACTGGGTTGTTTGTTGTAACCCTAACATTAACTTTTACTTTGGAAAGTTTAATTGTTTTATGCAAAGAAAATAACCTCCTCTGGGAGAGGCAGTAGTGCAATGCAATGAAGACCTGGATTTTCATTCCGATAATTTAATTACAGATCCAGCCAAAAGTGAACACTCAGTGGAATTAATTGATTTGTTTTTTTTTATTAGGCCTACTAACTGGGTGTTCAGGAGTGGACATATATTTTCATTGGACTTTTGATCTGGACTTAGAAAGTTTTGAAAACATTTGTAATGCCAGATAACAGGCTCAGTCTATCAGCTTATTAATATAATATGAGAAGCACTTTAGAAAATTGTTATATCTCTATTTTTAGAGTGCAGTGCCATTGCTTATGTCAAATTGCATATTGCTTGTATAAAAGGTGATTTAAAGTCTTTAAATTAATATTAATCTGATTGAAGTATACAGACTAGGGGAACTACCTCAGGCTTAATAAAATGGCTCTGATCTCAAATAAGTCTGTGGCACAGACTGATTTTTGTAAAAAGTTTTTTTGTTTCTCTTTTTTTTTTTTTAATTTTCAGGTAAACAGACATTAGTGAGCAGCATGTCACAACATCAGGAGTAACTAACTGTAAATAAAAAAAGTTACAGCAAAATACCACCCAAGAATACATAAACAGTTTGGTCTCTTTTTGATCCCCTAAAAACCCCTTGTGGGTGAATATCAACATATTTGATTAATATGACTAAGGAAAGCATAGAGATAAAATGGTTCCACTGGTGATAATTACGTTGTCTTTAATCATTAAGTGAAATATATTTTATTCATTTTTACACAAATCTAAGAGAATATTTTGAAAATTGGCAGTGCAGAGCAGCCCATGTTTAGGAAAGAAACCCTGCCTGAAGGCAACTCTATATTATTTGCTATATGTTGAAATAGCTGGTTCCTTGACAGTGGAAAAGGCTGGTTACAAAGTAGCTCTGGAGGTCATACAGCTCTGTACATTTTGCCTCAGGGTATACGTACACTGCAGGACAAAGGACTTGGATCCAACAGAATTTGCTCAGGAACTGGGTAAGTGTAAGAGAGCAATGTAGTTCAGCATATTGCTGGGAATCAGATAATTAGTGCTGCCTTCAGATGGAGTCAATCAGCCTGGCCACTAACTACCAGGCTAATCCAGTTTTACTGTGGCCCACAGTTGTACCCATATCCTTGACTTCCCTGGGTAAATATGCTGGTTGAGCAGGTAATCTTTAACATAACACTGAATTTGTGCAGTACGGACATGGCCAAAAGAGTGATTTTAAGAAAAACTTATAAACTATGTTTTATAGCTAAAAGTGAATTAAAGAGCTAATTAAATGTCCTGGGATTAAGGAACACAAATATTTCCTTTTCAAGGAAATATTACTAATATAAAGGAGCTCATGCCACCAAAGTCTCAGAAGTGGGACAGTACAGGAGACTGAATTTCTTTTAAAGATATAAGGTACCAGTTATTATATCAAATGCTTATTTTCTCTAAAATGAAGTGGAAAAGCTGAGACATTTGAGATAAAGAAATAAATCTGTGCTGAGTTTACACTAAAACATCTCCAATAATCATGTAAATTAAGGGAACTAGGCCCATGCAGTAACATTACTCAAAAATGAAGAGGATATTAATGTCCATGTGATGTTGTGAGATCCCATCTGGAGTATTGTGTACAGTTCTGGTGCCCTTAACATCAGAAGGACATGGAACTGTTGGAAGAAGTCCAGAGGAGGCCCACAAAGTTGCAATGAGGGATGAAACACCTTCCCTATGAAAACAGGCTGAGGAAGTTGGGGCTGTTCAGCCCAGACAAGAGAAGGTTGCATGGAGACCTCATAGCACCATTCCAGTACCTGAAAAGGTCCTACAGGGAACCCAGGGAGGAGTAATGGGTACAAATAGAAAGAGGGAAAATTTTGGTTACATATTAGAAAAAATGTATGTACTGTGAGTGTGGTGAGACATTGGAACAGGTTGCCCAGGAAGGCTGTGGATGCCCCAGCCCTGTCAGTATTCAAAGCCAGATTGGATGAGGCCTGGTCTAGCGGGAGGTGTCACTGCCCATAGCAGGGGGTTGGAACTACATGGTCTTTAAGGTCCCTTCCAACCCCTAGTGTTCTATGAACCCACACATCTGTCCTCAATTCTGTATGAAAGAAACACTCTTGATAATTGTTTTAAACAATAGTGCAAAATGACTGTCACTCATTGTGAAGTTTCTTGAAGCTTTTAATCTTTCTGGTTTTGTCTGCTATGGACACTAGTTTGTTTTTAACTGAGATGCACTCCTTCCCTATTAGAGCACTTTCCTCATACCTGTCTTATTCTGGATGTTTTTATAATCCCCATAAACTAAAAAAAGGTAAAAGGATCAAAATCAACCCCCCTCCCAGACTCCATTTCTCTTCTGATCTCTAAGTAGGTAAGCAAAAAAAAAAAAAATTATCTCATTTACATGACATGTGCTGTAAGTTTGCATCTTTACATAGATGATAAGGTCCTTTTGTCATTTTTCTGCTAGTGACACTAATTAGGGTGAATTATCCAATTCTTTGAAATATCTCCCTAAGGATCCCAGTCCATCTTGTATTAATAGGGTTTCAAACTTTATAGTTGCTACTGTTTTCTTAGATTTCCTAAGGAGTTTTCAGGTAAATCTTAGTGGCAGCAGATTGTTGCATAAACTGTAGATAAGCACTGCAAAGAGATTGTACTCATAAACCATAGGTAGTTGTTTAGATCTTATGTCAACAGGCACTATTTGTTCTGTTACATTTTAAGCTGAAGCCCTGTAAGTAAAGACCGTTTTCAAAAAAAATCCATTTCTGTCAGCTACTTTGTTAACAGAGGTGGAGTAGGATAATTTGCACTTGTACTGCTAAATAAAAACACGGAAGATGTATGTTCTGACCCATTTAAAATGGCACTAATGTGGTGAGGTCAACAAACTTGATTTTTGACATAACTATACCATGAGGGAGAGTCTTCAATCATCTTGTTAGACACCAATGACGATTTAAGTGAGAACAGCCATTTTGCCATTGTTAAAGACTAACTGTACTATTTTGATCCATGTACAACTCTCTGTAATCAAATTCTTCCAGGCTGTGGCTCAAAGAGAATCAAATGTGTCCTGGATACCTTTGCAGTATCTCTACATTATTTAGCTTTACAGGACAAGGAAGTGATCTGCAGAAAGACTGATTTGATCAGGACTTAGAAGAAATGGAGAGATGTAACTTTTAACTGATAGACTTAATCCGATCATGTTTTCTGTGCCTTCTGTAATCAAAGAGTTTTTTCCACTTACTGTATAATACAGAACAAATCTCTTGTACAATAATCTCAGCTTTGCTTTCCCACTGATTACTCTGTATTTCCATCTGTTGAAAGGATGTAAATATTACAATCCTATATTAGCTTTAAAACCTATTAATATTCTTCCATAACTCACTGGAAGTTTAAAAAAACTATTTTTCTATTGGTTTGAAACCTGTATTTCTCCCAGTCCTCCATATACTTCCGTGGAGGCAGATCTCTGGAGATATGAATCTAATTAAGAATGGAACAAGTTCTCTGCATATTGTACATTTTCAGTATTTAGGACATTGACTGTAATAACATGTTTATGATTGGTTTAATTTGTTTCCTATTTAGTCACTGGCTGTTTAGATTTATCAGTACATGCTATTAAATTTGGGAAACTGAGGTGAAATTGGGTCAGCTTTAACAATTTTCCAATCTTTAAGAGAAACTTGGATCAAACACTTTTCTTTATCTGGGCTTTTAGGACATTCATAAAAGAACTAGGGAAGGAAAAGAGAGGAGGAGAAGGCCATGAAGACGCAAGTCTGAAATACAATAAAGATATAAGTAAGTGAAGGAATAAAGTATTCCTGAATTCTCCTGTCTGCCATAAACTGTCTATTTCTCATTTGCTGATGTGCAATAGTTCACAAGTTTAAAAGCTCCCAATAGTTGAAAAAATAAGGAAAACAGACCATTTGTAATTCTTCAGAAGGACATAGTAATAAATAACCATAAGTCCAAGTAGCAAAGTTCATAGTCAAATTTGATTCCCTGGCTTACATTCTTTTTATGATTTTCAACTGATTTACTTAATGATAAGTATTAAATTTAAAAAATCCATTCTTTGAAGCATGGTTCTAGTGATTTTGAAATTGTAGTCTGTTGTCTATTAATGGTAGTTTTAAAAAAAAGGTCTTTTGTCTGTTATCTTGGATTTGCTTTAGATCATAAAACACTTGATAAATGTTTGCAGTTATTCCTAAAAAAATAATTTGAAAATCCCCTCACAAAGCAATAGCATTCTCATTACAACAAATTGATAACAGTGGTCAAGCGTGTAATATGTAAACAATAATGTCTACTCAGATGTTAATATGTAATCTGTTAAGTAGTGTTTGTCTCAAGTTTTGCCTACAAAAAATACCATTGTACACAACTGGAAAGTCAATGACAGCCTCTATGAAAGTTATAGATATTCTTCAAAACTAAGTAAACGATGTAATTTATTTCAGAGTTATGAAATTATTGGCTTCACTTGGGCTGCAATGTAATAAAAAATTGCTTAAAAGTCTATTAGTAAGGAAATCATGTTTATGCAACCTGTGTCCAGTATTTAGACTATTCCGAGTACTAGGACACTTGCTTGTATTGACAAAGGCAATTTCTCTGATTCTTTATCTGTCAGATTAATACTCAGCATTTTTACATTTATTATTACATAAAACTTTTGAATTCAATGAAACCAAAAACACCATTCCATATGCCCGTGTACTTATAAAACAGATCCTTTCTTTGTGGACACTCTTGCCAATTCTACATAATTTAAAGACAAGTACAGATAAGTACAGATCATATCTTTTGCTATATTTGTTCTCAGTCATGCTGGGGTGAGGGACAAGAGACTTGATTGGTACAGACTTTTGCAAAATAATATTTGTTAATGTTATACTCAGTCTGGCCAGTTTACAATGAACTGCTGCCTATGTATGGTGCCTAGTGATATAGGGAGATTATTGATGGTGAAAAGGGCTTATCAGCATATCTGTACATAAAATATGTGATTAGAACAATTCAGTTCTATTTCATTTAACAAATGAAAATTTTGTTTCACCTTAATTCTAAAGTAATGCCTGTTTAAATAATGAAATGAAAACAGTTTTAGGAATATAGACTACCATAGAGTTCCTATACATGATAAATGCCATTGGCAATTAATAACTGTAAATCCAGTTCTCAATTTTTATTCTATCTACCCCAACATTGACAAATACAGGCCAAATGGGGGCAGACAGAATAGGTTCAGAATAGTATTTTAAATAAATACTAAATGTATACATTATGTAAGTTAAGTAAATACATTAAACTATCAATTCTGTGGGATGTCTTATTCACTTTTTATTTGGGAAGGGAAGGGTAGGGAAGCTGTGCATGGAATCCCAGTGGGTGCTCTAAAGCAATGCACGCTTGTCCAGAAAAATTTGAACCGGAGACTTCTTGACAGAGGTGAAAAATTAATGTTCCCAGTGACACATGTAGTTACCTTTTGACATGTAGAGGGCTGTTTTCTATCCCTACAATTCTGTCATTCTTATAAGAACAAAATTTTGCCTACATTCTTGGATTTCCAGCATTACAGTCTAAAATAAATGTTACAATTTTTGTTGTATACATTCTTTGTTTCACAGAGGATGCCAGAGGGGAATTATCTGGCAGTCAGTAGAATATGCCTTGTCTTTTTGTTTGCTGAATTAAGAAAAAGCCTTATTGCGTACCTCACCATCATCACCTTTACTGATATAACATTTCCTGTACTCAGATAAGAACACTTTTCTTGCACAGAATAATAATTGGCAAACTCACCATTCTCATTTCTGTTCTGCTGCTGACATACAGCAATCTGGGATAAATGATGAAAAAAATAAAAGGAACACCCAAACAGATCTCAGCTGCTAAGGAGTTCTGAGGAGTTCATTCAGTTTTAATAGCAGCTTTGTAGAAGTGAGTGATACACAGGGTAGCTGTTGTGTTCACGTTGATACAATTATGAGAGTCTGACATTGATTCCCCACTCCATAAAGAGCAGTGTCACTGTTTTGTCTGCATTTCCCATTGTGAAAATCTATGTGTTTGAATGATATTTTTTTTCCCCACGTCAAAAAGAGTCAGAGAATGCTTCATGTGGTTTATTAATATAAGCCACAATCGATGAGGTTTTATTTTAAAAATTTGTGGTAAAAAACCATTAATCAATATATAAATAATGAAATCTACATCTGCTGTTCAGCAAAGATATTTATTTATACTCTCTCAATTAAGAACAAAACTCAGAATTTAAGGATTTTTTCTTATTCTATCTGGGTAAAAATAACATAATTTTACAATATAATGAAAATCATGATCTTATTAAGAATAAACTCATTACTGTGAAGGTGCTGTTTATGTTTCCTTTCTAAGTTTTTTCTCTGACCACTTTTTACAACACAGCAAGGATAAAGTAGTTGAATTGGCATCTCCTAAAGGGTTTAAATAAATTTTTGTAAATAAACAGCAGTAAGATACTTGAACATATACGAATAAAAAACCCCAACTAACCAAAAAAACCACCCCCTCCCCCCCAAAATCCTGCAGGTATTTCTTTATTTAAGACCGAAGAATTAAATAAATTTAAAGAGAAAAGGATATAGCTGAACTCTGTGGATTACATATGATTAATATTTCAGTACTGTCAACATTACTGATCATGACTGAAAGCTGAAAACAAACTATGACAAAATTAACTGCAAGCTGTTCCAACCTAAAGAGGAGCAATGAGACTAAGATTTTTTTCCTTGAATATAGTAACTCACTCTAAAATTACATTGAGCTGACACAGAGGAAAGAATAATTGATATAAGAAAGAGAGAAAGAAAAGCACAGTTGAGAGAACTGTACTTTGTGTGACTTGCTTCCAGAATATTTGGCATTACTTTTTGGTATTACTAACAAGCAGTTATGTAACTTGAAATGCTGCATACAATGAGAGGTATGTGACTATTAACAACAAATATATCCTTAAATATACTTTATGGTGGATATATTTATATTTATTACTGACATTATTGACAAGATTTTCCACAGAAAATATTAATAAAATAAGATCAACAGTTATCAAACTGTTGTTCAGAAACAGTATTTTGGAAGTACATTTGGGCTGTCATAGAGTTATCTCCCAAAATTATGTAGTAGTGAAAGATTAGTGTGTTAGCAAGTAAGTGTAGCAACCTTTTAATTTTTTTTTCCTTTATAAACTATGTGAAATCGTGCATCAGACAAAGTTTAAGGATTGCTTGAATTGCTACTAGAAATTAAAATGTTGTAATTTTCCAAGTATGGCTGGCTGTAAGTCCTATATACATTTTGGTCCCTGATGTAGAGTTTTCCTTCTATGTATACTTTCTAGCTGTAAATAAGCAATATATTAAACTATTCTTTTTAATGGAAGCTCTTATAGCTTTGGAATTTAAGGGAAATGAAATGTATAATTTCACTGTAAGGATAACACTAGCAAATTATCTGCCTCCCTGAAAAAGTTACAAATTATTACCAATTTAGGGCAGGTGAAGGAGCTACTTAATGTTGACTTCTGTTGTTTCTATTTCAAATTTATAGGGGGTTACTATGAATCACGGTTCATAGTAAAAATTCAAGTCTTTAAATTTCTGACATAATTGTTCCACAATCTGCAACTCAGCTTTATTTACACTGGACCACTCCTAACAGCTGCTGACACCATCCTCAATATGATGTAAATTAAGCTAACCTCTCAAAGACATATTTCTGAAAGCAGTCCTAGGGAAAAAAAATCTTATTTCAGATATGCTCTAAATTCCAGAATGTGGCATTTGCTGATAATTTATCCATGGTATATGTATTTGCATATATATATTTGCCTATGCATACTGCCAGATTCCTTGTTGAATCACACTAATTTTGTCCAGATTAAAAAATAAAAATAAAAATAAAAACTCCAAACAAAACCAGTTCTGTAGAGATATATCAGCCTAAGCTATCTAGGGAAAAGTAGTTTACAAGTGGGCCAGCCTGAATTCAGACCACAAGAGTAGTGTCCTCTCTGTTTCATTAAAAATCTGCATTAACTATTTGTATTTATACCTATTTGACTCTCTGGTAACCCTGCCTGAAGAAAAGTGTTCTCAAAACTGGTTAGGAGATACTAGCTAAGTGTAACAGCCTTACTACACAGACACTCAGGAGATCAGTAAAGAAAACCCAAACCCAAGCGTTCCAATTTAATGGAATTCTTTGCATAAAGGTGAAGCTTCTGCACAGAGCTGAATCTTTGAACAGGGTGCTATGTCACTGTCCATGTGTTGAAGGGCACTCACAAAGTTTTCTCAGGCTGGGTGGATGAAACTTCCTGCAAGTCTATTCTGCTAAACTCATATAGGCAGCTGACCACTTAGAATCACTGGATCAACTAGGTTGGAAAAGAACTTTGACATCATTGAGTCCCACCTGTGACATTACACCACCTTGTCAACTAGACCATGGTACTGAGTGACACATCCAGTCTTTCCTTAAACACCTCCAGGGACAGTGACTTGACCACCTCCCCGGGCAGCCCCTTCCAATGTCTCATCATGCCCTGGCACGACTTAAGACAATGTTCTCTCATACTGTTACTTGTTACCTGGGAGAAGAGCCCAACGCCCACCTGGCTACAACCTCCTTTCAGGGAATTGTAGAGAGTGATAGAGTCTCCCCTGAGCCTTTTCTCTAAACATCCCATCAGCTGCTTCTCATAAGACTTGTGCTCCAGACCCGTCCCCAGCTCCCTTGCCCTTCTCTGGACTCACCCCAGCACCTGAATTTCCTTCTTGAAGTGAGTCGCCCAGAGCTGGACCCAGCAGTCAAGGTGCAGCCTCACCAGTGTCAAGTACAGGGGGACAATCCCTGCCCTGGTCCTGCTGGCCACACTATTCCAGATACAGGCCAGGATGTCGTTGGCCTTCTTGGCCACTTGGGCACACGCTGGCTCATGGTCAGCTGCTGTTGACCAGCACCCTTACACCCATGCACAGTGCCTGCTGCTACTGTCCAACACAGCATGCTAAAGCACCTGAGTAATCATCCCAGAGCCTACAGGAACAGTTCCTACTGACTATTTACTGGTACTCATCTCTGCTTCAGACAACGTAAGCTGAGTTATATCACCTGAATGAAAAAATAATTTATTGTTCAACAATTAGGCATATAATAATGTAAACATAAACACAAATCCCTTTCTGGTTTTTGTATATTTCCCTATAAAGGCCCTATTTCTTTAATTCATTAAATAGCTGACAATTTCATATTATGGATGGGAAAATCTTTATTGTCTCGTCCTAAATAAGATTATTAAGGCATCCTGCATTTTGGTGAACAGTGCACAGAACAGTGGAAATAAAGTACATAAATTAGCACATCAGATGTGAATGTTTTTTTTGTAGCCTAAAACTCCTTAGATAAGTGTTTTATGCAAGTACTGGGCTTTTGGGGGGAGGCGGAGAGGATATGGGGGTTTTTTGAGTCTAGATAATTAAACTTATCCAAAAACATATAATGGCTATATGATCCTTGCAAAATTTGGAATTATGCAAACAGGAAATTAACAAATGTGATATCAAATTAATTTTGATATGTAAAGCAAAGCAAATTTCTTATGTATTTCCTTGTTTTTGATAAACTTAATTACACAAAAGGAAACCCAGTCTCCATAGGGAAATGTTTTCAGCACATTCCTACTGATATAAATGAGTCTAGTAGTAGTAGAGGTACAATAAAATTCAATAGCACAAGGGCCAGGGTCATGCACTTGGGGACTAAGAACAATTTCTACTACAAACTGAGATCTTACAATTTGGGAAGACAAAAACCTCAGATTATTAGCTGACCATGAGCTACCAGTGCACTGTGTCTGGAAAAAAATGCAAATTAGATATCTTAAAGTGCATCAAACATGGGGTTTTTTTGAGCAGTGATAAGATTTTCATGTTGAGAGATGTAGAGTAAGCATATACAGGACTGATCAGAGAGATAAAGATGAGGTAATAGAGAATGATTTTCTATAAGGTTGCTTAAATTTTTGCTGTCCTGTGGGAAACACAAAAGAGAGACAAGGAAGAATCTGAAAGTTTTTCCTGAGAGCTTACCTTCACACATCTAAGTGGATCACGCAAGTGTGATTTTGGATGGAATGAGACTGCAAGGACACTGAATGTCCGCTACGGTGGTTGTCTTTGTTTCTACCCAAAATTAAGAAGCACAGAAACAAACTAAGATGAATAGTATTCCTGCATAACTTAGGTAACATATAGATTTCTTTATTCGTGACAGAATTTTATGTGGGAATTATGAAAGAAACAGATGTTCTGAAGATTAGCAAGGTCGACTGTCCTGTGGAGAAAAAAAATCTGGAAAGTAGAAAAAGAAGTACAGAATACAAACAGACAGAAAGAGTAGTACAGAATAGAAGGAATAGAATAAATAATATTTTTCTTCAAACTAGGTAAAAATTTTTGGGGTAACATAATGTATAGGAAACTTATCTGAAATAAGGGAATAAGTTCATTTTCTTTCAGTAAACAAAATTTTAAGCCAAAACTTCCCCGTGTCCAGAGCTCTCAAAAAGCTATTGTGTATCCATGCAATATTCATACAACAAACTAGGGATATATGTGGTTAAGATGCTCAGGGATGTGCCCAAATGCAGAAGAAATTCCTTTTCCACTTCTTTTAAGTACAAAACTTATGTGAAAAGAGTAGAACACCACTTTCTTCTTATATGAGGGAAAAAATTACAGCTCGCCACTTCTGCTCAAAGCTGTGGGTGTCCCATCCTCAGAAGTGTTCAAAGCCACATTGGATGGAGCTCTGAGTAACCTGATCTAGTGAAAGGTATCTCTGCCTACAGCAGGAGGGTTGATCTTTAAGGTCCCTGTCAACCCAAGACACTCTGTGATTCTATGACTGCTTTGATTTTGTTGCAAATTCTCTAAAAGTAGAAATTAATGTCAAAAAGTGGTTTGTTGTTGGGTTTTTTAATCCCATCTTGAACATATTTCTTCCTTCCATTGGAAAAAACCCATAACAATGGAAATGTTTCTAGTTGTGCATATTCTAGACTGAAATGTATTTTTGACATCTTGGTTTTGTTACTAATATATAAACTTAGAAACTAAAAATGTCAGAAGCCGAGGAGAGGACAGAGCAAATAAAAACAAACTGAAGAATCTCTTGTCCCAGACTGAATGTCCAATATGAAACATATTCTGGAAAGAACTACAAAGAGAATACTTAGCTGTTTAGCTATGGAAAAAATTTTCAGCCTTATGGAGTATAAATACTGTGCTGAAAAAGTATAATCTGGTTCACATGTAATACTAGAAGCTATAGAGACATTGTACATGACCATATGAGTTCAAGGAATTGGGGCTACTGTGGTGGGTTTGCCCCAGATAGGATCCATATGCCCACCAAAGCCACTCTATCCCTCCCCTCCTCAGCTGGACAGAGGACAGAAAATGCTAGAAAAGGCTCCTGGGTTAAGGACAGGGGGAGACCACTCCCTGTCTTGGTCAACACAGATTGAATGAGGGGAAATTAATTGAATTTATTAGCAACAAAATCACAGTAGGATTATGAAAAGTAAAACCAAATCTTAAAAGCAACTTCACTGATCCAGCAGGGCCCTCCCCCCAGAGGATTACAGGCCCTGCCCAGCAAACCTGCAGATTCCTCAAGGGGTCACAGCCTCCTTTGGGCCTCACCTGCTCTGGCATGGTGGAGGCCCAAATATTCAGCCCATCTTCATGGGCTGCAGATGAATATTTTCTTCCCCAGGGACCTCCATGCGTCAGAGGGGGGCAATAGCCTCACCATAGTCTGCATCACGCCCTGCAGGGGAGTCTCTGTCCTTGTGCCTGGACTACCTCATCCTTCCCCTTCACTGACCTTGGTGGCTGATGGGCTGCTGCTCTCACATATTTTCACTCCTTTCTTCTCTGGCTACAATTGTTTCAATAGCATTTTTCCTCTTAAATGCATGATCTCATAGGTGCTACCAGTGTCTGATGGGCTTGGCCTTGGCCAGGAGGTCCATCTTGGACTCGGCACTGACTCTGTGAGACATGGGGGAAGTTTCCAACAGCTTGTCACAGAGGGACCCCTGAAGCCCCACTCTAAGACCCTCCATGCAAAACCATATAAGGCCAAACATGAAAAACAGGCTATGAACAATGTACTGAGAAGGACATGTTTTCAGCTGATGTTTCTAGGGAATATCTTTGCTTGTCACAAGTGCTGAACAGAAAAGATTCAAGATTGTTACGGAATCTTAGCACAGTATTTGGGAATATCTCTAGCATTCCCTGAAGAGGTGAGAAGGCTGAGTTGTTGGTAGGGGAGACTAGTAGTAGTTGTTGATCCAGAGACTGACTTTCTTCTTGCACTGTCAGATCAGCTCAATAAAACTTGTAGTCCTTTACAGAGTATGGTGTGGACATTGAGAGTGGCTTGCCAGGAAGGATACAAGGCTGCAGTGGAAAAAGGAGGGCAGACTTGATTCAGAAATTTAAGTAAGCAATTATCTGGGAGAATACCTCTCTAAGAAGGAGCCATGCATCTGCTGCTTACCTAAAGATGGCAGAGCAGAAGAAGAGAGGCCACATGCAGCTCCTGGCATACATAAAGCCCCAGACCTTCTAGCAGGAAAGTACCCCTAGTGATAACACAAAGTGCAGGACTGTCTCTTCTCCTGTCTTTCATGTGTGCGAGCATCTCTCTATCTTTAGGTTCTGTGCAATGCAGTGAGAGTTGGTATAGCAACCGAAAAGGTTCTCCCTTCACTCTGCACTATGCCCTGTTTTTTGTAGAATATTTTTTTCCCTCTGATATTTTTTTCCCTCTGATAGGAGGCATATATGGTTTCAAAATCCTGTAGTTGAGAAAGTGGCTTTCAGAATTTCAGAAATAGCCATCTAATTAGAAAGGTTAGAATTTTTTTCATTTACTACAAGAAGTTACCTCTGAATAACAGGATATCCAATCAAGCTGCCAAAAAGATACCCCCTTAAAAAATAATTTATTCTAATTGGTAAGATTTTTGTTGCTCTATGGTAATTAATTTTTCCAGTCAGGTCTGCAATACATCTAGTCTTTCCATGTGCTGCAAGATTTGGCTGAGAGAAAGAAAATTTATTACAATTGTAAACAAGAGCTAATGATAAGAAAATCTGTCCAGCTGCATGAATGCAATCATGTCATAGCATGTAGGAGTGCATGTTTCAGTGACCAGTGCTAAAGCAGTACTTCTTTCCTCTCATAAAGTAGACCTAGTTTATTATGTTAACCTTGTGTCTACATTGCTGCCATCTCTGCTACTGATAATGTTACTTTAAGATTCTTGAGTGAAAGGGTCTTTGTAGAGTGCTTTACAGATAGATTGAGTCAATTAAATCCATATTTCAGATTAATAAATCATCTTAAAATACTCTGTTATTGTCTGCCTCACTGATTTAGTTTAGAACAAAAAATATAATCCCTAATTTACAAATATGAGTTGGTTGTTATTTCTAGCAGCTAAACAGGTTTGTTTTCATCTCACACTCTGCTTACAATCGTTGCTCAAAAGACAATAGGAAAAACTGTCTGAATGCCAGAAATTATCATTTATATAGAAATGCTCTCTATTCTGTTGCCAGACACTTGGAAAAGCTAATAAAAATGTTAATACTATACTCTACAGGAAAAGTGAGCCTTGTATCTTGAATTATAAACTTACTTTAGTCATGAACTTAGATTCTATTTTCTAAGTAACAACAAAGTTTAACAGAGAGTTCAAAATAAAAGTTTATAATCTGACAAGGAAAGAAGAATTTATTGGATTCGATTTGATAAAAAACTGCAGTTTTGTCTTCATAGATAGACTGTAAAATAAGAATTCTGTTTGTATAAAATAGAATAAAATGTAAAACAAGAGAGAATTAGATTCTGTATGGTATATATAAATGCTCTTCAACACTTAGTGATATTTTATATGTACTTGATACCTTCAGGGAGTGTTTTTAGGATCATTTGAATCATAGATGGAAGAGTTCCATCAAGGTATAATGAAGTTCATCTTACTACTAATGAAAAATTATTCCCTAAACACAATTTGAAATGCTTTGTCCTCCCCAGTTTTGAGTTTCTGAAGACATTGGTGCTCCTGCAGTGTTCATCAAGAGAGTCTACACACAAGAGAATCTCACTATCTGTAAATGTGTTCCACCATTCAACTTAATTATTTCCCTGGTTATTAGTTAAAATATGTATCCTAATCCTAAATATTTCTTCAGGTGTCTTGATGGTTAAATATTTAGTAAGAAATAGAGCATGTAGGACTTCTACACACAGCTGATATACTGGTTAGATTTATGCTTTGGAGAATACATTTTACTTATCGTTGCTCAGTAGAAGATTTCTGTGACTCTTCAGTATCCTGTGCAGTTCTTTTCACTAACACTACTGACTTCTCCTGGCTGTGACTTTTTAATACGGAAGAGACTGGTTTAAGGTTCCTTCATGGTGTCCTAAAATAAACCAATTACTCTGAAGAATTTTTCTCAAGTAGTGAGAAACCATTCAGCATGGCCTAGAGAACACAGTACTGTATAGTGTGCACACATGCACCTCTTCATGCCACATAAGACTACACTTCATTGAGTATAGACCTTCCTCTTTATTAATGACTGTGACCTAGAAAAATATCACCCCTTTTTGAGCTCACCCTGTTTTCTACACAGCCTAACACAGGGGCTAAATATTTTTAAATTTCTGCAATTTACCACTGTTCAATAGAGTTTAGATGTTTGAATCTGAGAAGAAGGTAGTGTTCAGATGAGCTAGCATGTACATGTGTCACATGTAGGTTAGAGCAGGAAATCTAAGAAGCATGCTCTTGAGCACCTTTTTCCTCAGGACAAACAGGGAAAGAGGGAAACCCAGGCAGAGTACAAGTGATACAAAAGGAACTTCTACATCACACTCCTCCCAGAGAGAGGAGGGAGAAGCCATCACCATGAGGTCACAGCATATACCTTAGCATACTAATTCCTTTTAGTAACTTCTTCTTCCTTCTCTTTGAGCAAAACTGAAGTGACAGAATTAGGACCAGACAATTTTTGGGAGAATGTCTTTGACACCAGAGAAAGGAAGTACATAACTGGAAGGTTTTATAAAACCTTTATAGCTGTATAGGACTCCTACATATTATATCAGATAATTTGATATGTTTATTAGGCCATAATTGGCCAAATAATGATTCTTAGTGCCATGTCTTCCCTTTTACCCATAACAAGACTTTGAGTATAACATCTATGAATAATGGAAAATTCAAATATGCTTCTTTAGAAGGCCATAATCCAATAGCTATCTGTAACCAAATGGGAAAAATAAATTAGGAAAAGTCATGTTGAATTTTTCAAAAAATGCTCCAGGTCAAAGAAATTTAATTCCATTCTATGAAGGGAAATTAGGCTTTGTAGTTTGAGTCTTCTGAGAAAATTAGTCAGTTTGAAAAGACATGTAAAACAAGCACAGAAATTTGTGACAGTGGATATTGCACAACAGCACAGTAGTCTGGCTGGGTTTCATGTGAGCATTTTCGTAGGTCTGTCTGAACATATTTCCCTTTGAATGCCATGAGGAGTTTAAATCTAAATAGGCATTTGATGCTAAGGAGGGGAACAAGTAGGGGTTCACAAATCAGGTTTGTGTGTATGACCTCAGGGAGTGCTTTCTCACTGGTGTGTGGATTAGTGGGTTGTGAGGAGCAGCATGGCTGCACATGAAGTTAGAAGCCACCCTTCCTTCTCTAAAGAAAAGTGTAGGTAAGTAAGGGAAGGTACTCCTGGAAGTGGTGGGCAGCATTTGTAACCCAGGTCTCCTGCAAGAGAGTAGGGAGAAGGGCATATAACCAAGAATATCTGGCAAGTGAGGGAGCAGATGAGTGTGAGGATTTCTGGGGATAACTTATATAAGGGTGATGAAATTTGTAGATGTTTACAAACATTTTGTGATTTCTCAATTTGATTCTGTATGTATAATTCAGAGATTGATGTTTAATTGTTTATCATCAATGATTTGCCTGAAATCACAGGAGGAAGATATTCCAGTACTGCTGATACTACAATGGGAAACAATAATTTGCTATGGCTCTGACAAAAAGCTACCAGTTTCAATGAAGAAGAAATTCAAGCTATTGGGAAAATCTTTCCAAAGATGATGAAACACTGGAGTAGGTTCAGATAACTGTCATGAACTGGAAGTTTCTAAGCATT
This sequence comes from Promerops cafer, assembly GCA_013398275.1. Lineage (NCBI taxonomy): Eukaryota > Metazoa > Chordata > Aves > Passeriformes > Nectariniidae > Promerops > Promerops cafer. The sequence continues at coordinate 585,619 of VZSE01010345.1, forward strand.
CTGGAAGATTCCTAAAAAGAGATTGCATAAATATCTATTGGCAAAACATAAAGTGTCTTCAAAATGGGAAAAATTTCCAAGATTCAAGTCAAAAGAATTTATACAATGTGTATTCACTTAGCTTACTGTACCTTATATTTTCAGGTAAATATATTAAGTGGAAATAAACAGGACAGTTGAGAAGTGACTAATAAAATTCTGGTAATCCACACAAGAAGGCATAATAAAAAGGAGCAATTTAGAATATGTAAGAATTTGACAGTGTCCTTGAGCTCATATTGGGGCCATAAAAGTATAGTATGGTATTTTATTTGTTTTGACACAGTCAACATTATTGTAGGGTCTTTATCAGTACTTTAGCTCATTTTACTCACATTGAGAAAAGCAGACCCTGTCAACCTATCATTAATCTGATGGGGTGAATAGGGAACTCTCTGTGAAAAATTGTATTCATTAAAATGGTCTTATAACATCATGGTTTCAATTGCTTCAAAGCTGCAGGATGCTTCTGGTTTCTATATTGGTGCTGTATGTATGAATGAGACTGAAAGTAGCAGATATTTCTAGTACAGCCATTCATTCCATACTGATAAGGTACTCTTAACACAAGATCATGATCCAGGGAAGTATCCATTTTTAGCTGAAGAGATCTCACTCCTTTAAGCAGTTCCTAGCATCAATTTATATCCAGACAGAATAGATACAAAGCAAGATTACTGTAGAACACAAGTTCAGTCTAGCCCTTGGAGAATTACACACTCTCTGGCTGTGCTACTTCCAGTGCTGTTCACACACTCACAGAACTGAGTAAGAAATTTGAGCTATTTTAATTTTTCAACCAGTGACCCTTTTACCTCTTTTCAGTACTATTCTTGATTTTCTTCCATTTGCCAAATCCTTCTCACTCCTCTAGGGTAGATAATCACAGGAGATTTTAATAAGACAATGTTTTTGAAGATTCTGCATCTGTAATGAAATTACTTCCATTTCATTAGTGGTTAATTTTTAAAAGAATTTAGGTTTCTTTCTCTTCATTCAAAGAATATAGAAAATTTGTGTGATTAATCTGTATTCTTTTTCCAACTTTTTGCCTTGTTTATGATCTGTCCATGCCGAGTGCTTTTGATGAGGACTCTCAACTCATACACAGCATGAGGGGAATTTAGTATTCTTTTTAAAAGATGACATTTCAATGAATATTATTCAATTTACTGTTGCCTTAAAATTTTCTGCATTTTGTACTGTCAAGTCCCTATCATGTTTTTTTTGTGTTCCTCAAAAATCTTCTGGTCCAAATTTTTCATAAACTTATTTCTATAGACTCACATGGCAATCTCAAAATACAAACTTATTATTTTCATCCTTCTGCATTTCTCATTAGGTAAAAGTGAAAGTTGTGATCACACTCAGCTAGCCTCAGGTCATCTCACCTTGTCTTTAGTCACCGTACTTCACAATGAATATGTTCTTACTGTACAGTACAACATATATCTTTATTACATGACAGTATTATATATTTATTTATTTTTCCTTTTTTATTTATTTAATTACATGTTATTTCATCCACAATGCCTTCCCTGTTCACCCACTGTGTGGCTGAGGAACTTCAAGATTTGAATAGCAGGAAAACAGCAAATAACGACAGCAACATCTGCAGCCAAGCTACAAATTTTAGTGAATAAAAACAATCCAAGTAAAGAACCTTTCAAAAACGAGTGGCAACAGAATGGCAGATTGTGGGGTGGTTAATAGTGTAAAGTGTGTATTAAATCATCCTCAGATCTGAAGACTCTCTGAATAAATTAAAATATCTGCTTTTGGCACATCTTCAAACCATGAACTTGCTTGATCATTTGGATTCTATGTTGTCTATGAAAATTTTATACAATGTTTCAGTCTGAGGGAATACATTTTTATACTTATTATGTGTTTCTTTATGCCTTGGTACTGTCCAAGCAGATTATTTTGAACCAGACAACATGCACTACTAGAGAAAGGTGTTGTATTTATTTTGTTATGAAACAGCAGTCATAGCTATCAGTAGCATTATGGGAAATATTTCTGCTTAATCGTTAGAGTTTCTGGGTTTAGGGATCTCTGGTCTCAGAGGCAGCAGGAGTTCTGTTTCTTGAAAGGTGTATTCATTGTTCTAGTCATGTACCAATAAGTCATATTTGCATTTTATCTAATGGAAATAATTACTGAAATACTTTCACATTAGGACTATTGAGCATACAAAATCAATATGTATTCTGCAATAGTTATCTTTTTTCCAGCCTATGTACGGTACAATGAAATAAATCTGCAATTCTGTTTTTTTCTAAATGAACCCAAGTTAGTGATTTGCTATAATACAGTTATCCTCTTCTTTTTGGGGAAAGCCAGCAACCGAATTAAAAATGCAAATTCTACTTAAATCCTAAGAAATAGGTGAAGACACTTTTGCTGATTTTGACTCCAAGGAATTGAGGAAATGGCTTCAGCTAAACACAAAAGAGTAACTTATTGTGTAACTCATTCCTGATTCTTTAAGACACTTTAAAAAAACCTCCTTTAATTAAATGGGTATAACATAAAAGTCCTAAACTTGTTCAGTGAAAGAACTTTTACTTGCAGGAGGAAAAAAAAGGTTTGGTTGACCCCATAAAAGTAATTTTTAAAAAATGGAAATGTCTGGGCCTCCTTCACTGCTTCATAGTTCTGATTCTTAACTGATGTCTTAACCACAATACTTAAAAAACCAGTTGATCTAATGAATTCTTTTATGCATCCTGAACCACTGTTTTGTTATTTTATGTTTGGATTTAGGCTTACCAAATTTTGTTTTTAAAGCAAACTAAGAAATTCAAGTTACTAGTAAACCTTTGAACTGTTTACTGAGGGGATCCTTGCAGATAGTATGTTAGAGCTATTATCACTGAAGCGTATATTTGAGTAGATGAAGTATTATTGTGTTTACACAATATAAACAATATATGTTTACAATCAAAAATGTGATGGTGAACATCACCCTCTTCAGGTAGCTGTCAGTGAAGGAAAAAAGTTTCTGTTGCTTCCAGACAATTTCCAAAAAGGTCCTCAATATGTAAAGAGCCATGTTTTCCTTCACAGAGCAGCAGGAAAACTAAAAGCAGGAATGACATAAAATAGGCAGAGATTATGCCTGTTAGTAAAGTTTTTCTTTTTTTTATAACAAATATTATTAAAACTGAAGATAACTGAAAAATTAAATAGATTTTAAAATGACCAGTTCCACTTTGGAAAGAAAATACAAAGATTATGGTTTGTTTGCTACCTGAAACGGATTGTTCTTCCATAATTTAAGATTTATTTTCTTTTAACTTTGGATCTCTTTGATTTCAATGAGTTTTGAAAATAAAAATAGGAATATCTACAACTAAAAGCTCTTACATTTCAGGATAAACTATTTCTAAATAATGAGTAATGACATTGGATAGTAAGACCAAATGGATGCCTTAAGTCTACGACACATTACATTGTCAAATGTTCTATATTTAGGTGTATTATTTTTTAATCTCTGAATGTGTTTCCATATTTTCAATATCAAATTTCTTTAACAATCACTCTGGAAGTGACCTCAAGTAAGAGTTTTGTGGACAAGCCTTTTTTTTTTTTATTAGATAAGCAGATACTATTAAAGTTTTGGGCTTCTTTTCAATTATTTGGTTTATTCTTTTACAACTTAGTTGCCAGATATCCAGTCTTCAAATTAAATATACTCTGTGAATAACCTAATGTGGCCTTCTAACAAATCAAATTTCAAACTCTCCCAGAGTTTTTTGAGTCTTTATGTGGGAGGCATCATCTGACAGGTAGGAAGGAATTTAGGAGCTGAATTTATAGTGGTGAAATACCATTATGTGAGCAATACGATGTAAAGTTCCATTAGGTAATACTCATATTAAGATTTTAGTATAATATTAAAGATCATCAAAACTCTTTGGCTTATAATAATTCTCAGAAATATCAAACTTGTTTTTTGTCAAATAATGCTGTTGATAATACCAGATAATGCAATTTTGTCTTGTTTAAAAGGTCTTTTTTATTATATTATTTTAATTTATTTTATTTTATGCTAAGTTTTTTTTTTTTTTTTCAAGTAATGATGCAAAGTCGGTTAATAAGTAGTTTTAGGCTCTAACCATACTTTGAGGTTGTCTTAACAAAGCAGTTAAAGAGGAACTTCTCTGGATTACTCCAACCTTTGCCTGGTTTCCAGATGATCCAGCTGGCACATAGTGATTTGTGTTGGGAAGTTAAAATCAGCAGATTATGATGCAAGTCATCATATATCCCTGTATACTGTTGGTTATGAGGAACTAGTATGGCTTAAGCTTTCCGTGAGCCACTTCCACGGCCTTTTGGATACAAGCACTCCATCTTAGCTAGTTTTTCTGCTGAAAAAATTAAATGCTTTTTAAATTGCACCATATGTATTTCATTATATGATAAGAATTCCAATTTATGTTCTTGCACCTCTTGGAAGTATGGTAATAAGATATTTGCGTATATTTGCTGTTCCCCATAACAAAAGCCAGATAAATGTAATGGTGAAGGAAATAATAAATCTACCTGAGTTTATGGGTTGGCCCTGTTCAAGTAGCAAAGTTAATATAAAAGGTTTCTTCAAGCATAAAAAGGATAAAATGCGATAAAACTAAGTAGCTAAGTGAACCTAGAGGAAAAATATATCATTGCCTGTTAATTTTAGACAACATATTTTTCTATAGAACACCCTCACTGGGGGTTAATACTTACTGTTTTCTTGAAAGCAATTACTCTACTGTGCAGTACATTAAACTGTAGAAATACCACACCAATAAACAGGAATAATAACAATTCTTAAAAGTGTCCCCAGTGTGCTGTGATGTATCTATTGCTAACTCACATATTCAATCTAAACTGTTCAACAAACACTGTAGAATGTATCTGCAGGGCTTGATCCAGCTTTTCTCATTTAGCATTCTTAGCAGTAAAGAATTGGCAGCAACATTGCAATTTCAACAGCAACTCTCACAAAGTTTATTTAAATTTTCAGGAAACTATTTTAGAAACTAAGCCCTTGTTGAAAAATCAGATACATGACTGAAAAATAAAACATCATAAGACAGAATGGTTGGCCTTTGTCTTGCAAACTGTTCTGTATTGCTTCTACTGGGTCATCTGAACTAGGCAGTCTTCACATTTTAGACTTTTCATTCTAGACTATGAAAAATATTACACTATTTAAATCTGTTAATAAAGTAAGTGCTTTATCTTTAATAATCACATACTGTAAAAGAAACTTTCTGGAACTCATTAGCCTATTTGACTATTATAAATTACTTTATTTCCATTCACTGTTAAGAGGAAATATCTCTATTTTCTATGATGTCTGAAGAAGAGGGAGACTATTTCGTCTTTGATGATTTTGGATTTCTAAACAATGGTGGAAACATTAACTCTTCAGTGGATAGATTAAAAAAAAAAAAAAAAACAAAACACCTCCACAAATTCTGAGATCCCTCTAATGATTTCAGTATGGTAAAAGTACATATGAATTTTGTTTACTGCATTGAACTAGGCTTGACAGTCAATAACTGACCATTCTATGGGTGAAGAAATTTTTCCTAATATCCAATCTAAACTTCCCCTGACTCAGCTTGAGGCACTTTTCTCTTGTCCTATCACTTGTTACCTGGGAGAAGAGACTGACCCTTACCTGCCTATGACCTCCTTTCAGGTAGTTGCAGAGAACATTAAGGTCTTCCTTCAGGCTGGTTTTCTCCAGGCTACTCAACCCCAGCTTCCTCAGCTGCTCTTCACGAGATTTGTGCTCCAGACTCTTCTGCCCTTCTCTGGATATGCTCCAGCACTTCAGTTTCTTGAGGGGCCAGAACTGAATGTAGTATTTACACATAACCATATTTATAACCTCATACAACTGGCCTTGGCCCATTGATCCAGCCTGTCCATATCACTCTCTAGTGCCTTCCTACCCTCCAGCAGATCAACACTTCCACCCAACTTAGCGTCATCTGTGAACTGACTGAAGGTGCATTCAACTCCTAGTCTGTATCACAAAAAGATATTCAACAGAACAGAGCCCAGTGCTGAGCTCTGGGGAATAGGGTCTATCTCTCACTGTCCCCAGTATTCTCACTTACCTCCTCCTGGGGCAGAGGAGCTCCTTTACATGGGCTCATCCCCACGCTGTGCTCACTGCTGCCAGCAGGTCCTGGCAGCACAGCCAGGCACACCCTGCAGCTGTGCCAGTGGTGGTGGCTGCAGAGCTCAGAGATGCCATGGATTTCTCCTGAGAGGATAGCATCGCTCACTGGTCGGGCTGGCAGGGCGCAGCTCCTGCCCAGCTGTGCACAGTGCCATGCCATGCCCTGTTTGCCCACCCTATGGGTGGCACTCCTGGCAGCTAGATCCCTAAGGCCTTCTTCTCTGCATGTGAGGGGCCTGGCTGCTGCTGCTTCTGGCCCCAGCCAGGTCTCATGCAGTGCTCTCATGTTAGCTTGTGGCTCCTGACAGCTCCCATGGCTCCTCCTGAGGCTCTCCCGCTTCAGGGAACCCCCTGTGCGCACCATGCTAGAATGATCTGCTGCTGATCATGCCAGCACAAGATGCACTCGTCTTGGCTACTAATGTAATAAATGTATTTATGTAGTCTGATGAAGTGAAGCTATTTATAACTCCAAAGATGCTCATCGGGGATCAGAATTAATTCAGTATTCTACTGCATGCTATAATCTAGCACTTTTGACAGATTATGTAAGAAGCTGAGTTTATCTTGAGATTGCTACCTGTCCACAGAAGTTACAAGTGTTCAGAAATTTTGCACAGAAAATTCTGGTCTGGGTTTCTTGTTTTCTGTTTTTTGTTTTCCTGTTTGTGTACGTGCTTTATAAAAAGCCAATGGTTCAGCAAAAATAAAGAAAATGTTGCATAGCAAAGAATTCATTAATATAATTTTCTTAGGCATCATTACCTCACTTTTCAATTGTTCTACGTATTCCTATACCATTACTGCCTACAGCTGTTTAGGTCTTCTCTTTCTATATTGAAGATTTCCACTCCTGAATTATAGCAAATATTTGCATGCTTCCATTTTACCTGCAAGGGTAAAACCTGATAATGAACAGATTAAAATGTTAACTAACCTTTGTTTAAATGATCTGATTTACAATCCAAATTGTAATAATAAATACTAGTTACTCTGAAAGCTTCATATTTTGGTCAGAAATAATCTGTTCAATAGTAGTTGTCCTCCTAGGCTGAAATTGCAAAAGTATCTCACAATATCAAGAAAAAGATGTCCTGTGAAACTGTATTTCTTAGGTGCATTCTTCAGACAATTCAACTTACATTTCATCAATCTATTTCCAATCTCTTTTTATAACTCTTGACCAGCCTCTAGGGATCTCCTTAATAATTACATATTAGGTTATGAAAATCTGCCTGCTTTTTAAAACTTATTAAATTTAAAGTATGTGATTGTGTAGTCAGAATTCTCAGAGTGTATGAATGTATAGAAAGAATCTGTTGCAAGTTCAAAGCTATATATAGGGTAGAAGAAAACAAAATTTGATATATATTCTTATAAGTCTTCAACAACCCTAGCCAAGACTATGAGGAGCATTATAGGATATATTGTCTCACTATGCAACTACATTACAACAATAAAATAATTAAAAATAATTTTGCCAATGGATTTCTATTGGCATTTTCATCTCAAAATTATCCATGACTAATTGTCTTATATAAAATACTCCAATTTGCGTAATTTCTGAGTTATCTTATGCTTTGGCTTGCAATTCCTTGCTGCTATACTGTACATGGGTTTATGTCACATCAAATTAAAAGCACTGGAAAATTTTGTATGGCTTTAATTTCTACTCAGATCTCAAATGAGTTATATTTTATTTACATGAGGTCTCAAGCAAAGCCACTTTCAGTTAGTAAGAGTTGACTTACTACTAAGAAAAATGGTTTTAGTTTAAGGTTTTAGTGTTTAGGTTAACCCTAGGTAGATCCAGGAATCAATTACCAAGTGTTACCATTGATATGAAGGAAAACAATCCCACCTTTGAGCTATATAATAAAAGTAATTTTTGTCCTCCAAGCAATATTATTTGGAGTTAATTTGCAATTTTTTGTAGCAGTAGGCTTGAGGACCTCACACAATAACACAGGTTACTAAATATGGGTTACATACTATTTCTAGATATATCAAGGGGAAATTCAGAAGTTTAGTTTGTGTCAGTATTAAATATAGCTATTTCTATTTCCACAAAAAATGAGATTTTTGTCAGAATTGCTGTGACCACCTTACCAAAATTCTCATAGGTTTTGAAAAACAGCTTTCTGTGATAAGGAGTAAAGCAGTAATAGCACAATAGCTCAATCTGTGAGGGCAAGATTGGTCTCTTATTCACAAAGTGATTTCAAATTGCCAGAAGGGACTGACTGCTGTAAAGTGTCTTTGTGGGAAACATCTTCAGCAAAATTGAATAATAATGTTTCTGTGGGCCTTAAGCATTTTGTGAAGAATGTGTGTTTTCCTGAACTCATTTCATTTTCATAATCATCAAGAAGTGTCTCAATACAGCAAATCCATTCTGTTTTGTACAAATGATCCTGGACACCTCCTGGGAAACATTTCTTTATACAGAATGTATAAAGAAGCCCCATTCAAGTAAGGAATATAAGAAGAAAAGGTCAGAAATTTTCATATTTTCTTCTCATTTCTGTTCTGAAAAGTATGAGAAAGAACAATCTGGGCACACGTGGATTTCTGTGATTAGGCATTTTATAAACACTTTTCAACTTCTATTCCTTAATCCTGTTAAACACTACTTGCACTGTAGGTACTTACTGAGAGTAGCTTTCATTTTAGCTGGAGATTTCTCCAGGGAAGCTCTGAAAACCTGAAGCTCCATGAGTACCATTTTTTATTTTGTACTTCTCAGCCTATGAAGTCGATTGAAGAAAGCATCTTTTAATGCACACGTTTTAAATATGAATATTTTCATCCCTGGTGTGAACATGCATCCTGTTTCATTTGATAGACCTTTAAAATATTATTCTGAATTTTTGGAATGAGGCAACAGCATTCATAAAATTGAAGAACCTCTGGGTTATCTCAAAGAAAGATGTGAATTAAACTTTATTTAAAATTCCATGTGCAATATACTGCATTAAATAATCATTATGTTTGTCAGAGGCAAAGAGGAAAAAGAGGATAATATCTTCCAAGAAAATCTCTTAACAGATTTCTGAAGTATTCAGCCACAGTTAGATTTTTGCTTCTCTGACTTTGGTTGTCTTCTTGCTTCTGCCTTCATGAAGAGCACATAGGAGGGTTTTGTTTATGTTGTGAAGATGTGCAAAATGGTGTCTTGTAGGCTTATGGAAATCTGGCCTACAAAAAAAAAAAAAAAAGGAATGTCTTGTTTCAGGGAGGAGAAGTTGTCCAGAAAGTGAGGTAGAGTCTCTTAAGCAGTATTTCTGTGTTGCTGTGACTGAGATTGTTCATACTGTTTTTGAGGATTTAACATCTTTTGTGTCTGATTTTCCTTGTAAACAACCTGAATTTGGCCTGACAGCAAAACTCATCTGCTCTTTTAGTTGATTAGGAGACGAACCCTTGGCATTTTAGCTACTTAATGTCAGCCTTACAACATCGCAACATACCTGAATAGAGAAGACAAAGCTTCCAGTGTGCTGGCTAAATCTAGGTGTAAATGTAGGATTTTCCTCCCCAGAAGAACAGGACAGTATACTCAGATATTTACAATGATCCCACATGAAAGCATCATTCACTGGATACCACTGTTAGCCTTCAGTACAGTAACAATATTGTCCTAAATTAGGGTGGCTTTCACCCACCCAGTTGGGTTTAGGCTAGACACAAGACTGTAGATGGATAAAAGACAAGCAATGGTAGTATATTATAAGCATGAATTAAATTGCTTCTAACACATACAGATCCTGAAGATCCTATAACTCTGGCAGGTGCAAGACTACTCATTCAGTGACTGTGTCTTGCTAGAAAAATGCCTAAATGCTATTAGTAATGGATTTTCAAAACTGTCACCTTTAACTGTGCTCTGTTGCTGCTGTAGCATTTGCAAAACTCGTAGGAGCAGAACAAATACTAGCAACTGCGGTGATATTCTTGGGGTTCCTGAAAGTTTAAAAATTTATGTTTAAACACTAGCTGTTCTTTATTCTAAACCAGGAGTGTAAAAATTGAAATTACAAAGTTGTAATGGTGGTTGATGATGCAGCCTCAAAATAAAATCCCTATCCAGCATGCCCACTGTGTTTAAACTGCTGAGTTTGTGAAGTGAGCAGCATCACTCACAGAGGTAAGCATCCTTGCTGAGCTTCCAGCAGCATACAGGACACAGTTTTGTCTCATGCTACAAAACACAGATGAAAGATACCTATCTTGAGGAAGAAGTCTATCAATTGTAAGGGATTTTTGAAAAATATGAATGAAGGTCATGCTCCTATGACTTTTAGAATCATTGCAGCAGCTAAAAAAACTCTGCCTCGGGCATAATACATACAGCCTAGTGTAAGCTGTAAAAACTCTAAGCAAAAAAAAACTGTCAGCATTGCCCCAATCCAACACAGATACACAGGGATAACACCAGAAAAGATACTTCTCTGCTCTAATTTTGCAACTTTTTTCCTTTGCACTTTCTCCTCTGTTGCTATAGAAAAACATTACTGAAATGCCTTCAACGCTGAACAACTGACATTTTTCACTTCAGAAAAAGGAAAAAAATAAAAGAAAAAGTTGTTCTTCTATGCTTGTCGATTTCTGCTCAATTCTTCTGCTGTCTGCAGGTCATCTGTAATGGTAATCCAGAGCACTAACCAGCCAGTGTGAGCAAAAAATATCAAAAAGAAACAAAGCCCATCAGGTTTTGTAGCAGATAATTATTGTACCCTTTGTAGCAGGTAATTATTGTCTTACTTTCCACATAATCCAATCAAAAGTCTACTGTTCTGAGAAGGAGGAAGCAATTTGAAAGCCATATTTTAGGTCAGCTTTTTGATTAACTTTTCAGCTTCTAAACCCCTGCCTGCTCTTTTGAAGTGCTGTCTTTCCTAGTTCGTGCAGTTAAGAAAATACCTGCAGTTCTGTAAATTTCATTTTGCTTTGCCTTGGAAACAGAGTTCTACAGGGTACTAAGTTAGTATGAAATAAATCAAATCAAGAAACTGATTAATTTTGTGATCAAGTTGAAATTGAAAGAAATTAAACATTCTGAGGCAATGTTAGTTTTCAGCATTCACAGCTGCCAGTGTTCTGCAGTCAATTCCATCTGTCTATAAAAAAAACAGTTTTCCAAAATGATAAATCTTATTTAGAAACTAAATTATTGGAAGAAATAAATCTACAGAGACATACATAATAATTGCCTGAGTAGGAGCATTAGATACTATAGATCAACTTATTAGCAATGAATGTGTCCAAGGCTAATAAAAAATAGATGTCAAATTGCATAGAAAACGCAGTTGGTCATAGCATTCATTTGTGTATTGTATAGTTTTTACAGGACAGCACTAGAGACTCTCTCAGGTTACTGTCAGATGCACCCTGGTATTACTTGTCCTACAAGAAGCTTATAATAAGCAATCTAAACCATGCCAAAACAAAGAAGATGAACAATGTGCTAAATAACACGAGAAACCATGAATTAGGAAAGCTTAGGTTAAAAGATCATCTTGTGCAGAACTTGTATGTGATCTTGCTGAGTTGAGCAACTCACATGAATTTATTTCCCCATTTGTAAAAAGGAAATTATGTTTGTCTAGTAAACAGAAAGTTATGAAATTCAGTCTAACCATCTTTGTCAAGAATCTTTAAAAAAACACCAGACACTGCATTATTGATTTTATTCCTTAATCTTTTATATAAAACAAAGTTTGAAATATGAAAGAGTGCAATTTAGATGCTATGATGTATATTATGCTGGTTAAATTAATGTTAAATCAAAAGTGTTTTACTGATATTTTTTATGTCAGGACTAAAACTACTTGGAAAATTTCTGTTGGAATACTTTTCAATGGGAAATGTCAACAAAACTGATGTTTTAAGTCTGCAATTTTGAAGCATTTGCTCTTTTTTTGGTCATGAAAATAAAAATTAACTGCAAAGAGGTAGTGAGATAATAGGGACCAGGAGTACTTTTTTTCTGCCAGTGAGGCTTTCAGCAATTTCACTTGCCACCAGTAAAACTGGCAGGAGTTTTGGGCAGCAAGCAAGCCAAAATATTTCTCTTTATGTTCTTTCAAACACAAATTTTCCTGGGAATCCCTTTGCTCATAAAAGTTTTATTTTTAGTTTTTATCCTGAAGTGGGATGACAAAGATTTCCATTATTTTAGAGGGATAGTTTTAATTTTCAATTTATGTTATACAAAATCTCATTAGGCAAGTAATAGATATTTCTTAACATCCTGCTAGTGTACTATAAATGCATATGTCATTGAAGAGCTTTGATTTAACGGATAAACCAATTGATACTTCTATAGCAAAAGGTAGCAACTCTGAGTAGTGTCTTACCAGAAAATCCAAGTACTTTCTATGTGTTTGACATCTTCAGTGTATGAATTTCAGTTGCACTAGATCACAAATGTAAAGTGTATTTTAATAATCCTGGTCACATTGCAACACATTCTGCTGTTTCTAATATCTGCTCAATATCCCAGGACTTTGTGAAAGTAAGGGAAAATGTAGGTTAGAATGTGAGAGGATATAACTCAGAGAATATTCACTAATTCATCTTCTTCCAGCTCACATTAAACTGATGTAATTTTTCTAGGAACTGTTGCTGAGAAAGTTGTATGACATATATTGTGTAATTGCTCTTTACTTTCACAGTATTTCTATTTCTAAGACTGGAAGGATGAGAGGAAAGGTGGCATCTTCTAGTTGCTTCATCCTTGGACTTATGAGACAATTTAAAATTTATTTTAATAACACCTAAATCCATAAAAAACTTTTGCTCTGAAACCTTCTGATGGAGTTATATTTGTAGAAAATGCACAGTATTTTATAGAGAAACAAAAAGGATGTTCAATTGCAGAAGGTCATAAAAGAACTAGTTCATTTTTTCAAATATTGTACCATCAAGGATGTAGGTTTGCCCACAGTTGAACTTCTAACAAGATATGTTGCTATACTAAAGAATTTCTGTTCAGTTTTCCAGCAGGCACACATACACATTGTGTTTTTCAAACTACAACACTGAACTCTGTGCTCGTTACAAAATCAGATCTCTTCTGGAAAATGTACCTTTGTCATTATAGCTGGGTACTTTGAGTTTTCTATTCTGTTGATAGCTACTCTAAGAAAGTACTTCCCCTCAATTAGGTATGACTTGTCAGTAAAAACAAAAAGAGGAGAATTCTTGGGTTGATGGAATATGTAAAGGAATGGGAGATAATGGGAGATGAGGACACAAAGATAACAATATAAAAGTTTTGCCACATGGAAAATACTTTGCACTTACAGTCCTACATTTGCTTTCTGCTGCTGCTCCAAATGAACCTCTTTTGTCTTTCTTATTCCCAGTATTCATCGCAGATACTTTGAGGTTTAACTGCAAACCAAACATTGAGCATTACAGCTGCAAAATCCAGGTGCTCTGCTGTGATATACATTTTTCTAGCAAAAGCATCTGGATGCTTGGCTGGCTGCACCATGGAAAGAACTGGCTCTAACATTGCTTGTATTGGCATCCAAGGAAATTGCCTAAGGATCAGTCTGCTGTTGGGGCTGGCTGGGATATGCTGCCCAGCTGGAGGCCGTAGTCCTTTGATAGGCCTGTCATTGTCAAGAATTTGATCAAGTTTATATACTTAAGAAAAAAGTCCCGTTCAAATTTCTCATGATCTCTTCCACATGTAAAGCCTTATTACAGTATAAAGGATCTTGTACAAAATCACTGAGTAGAGATATAAGCAACTTTAAGGGCCCACTACTTTGTCTAGCTCTTTCACAACCCGTATACTACACAATATACCATGGAAAATTGCTTTTCTGTGTTGTGTCAACCTTTTATTCCAAAATAAAACCATTGTGAGATAACTGATTTACATTTATATATTTTAACCTGAAATGTAAATAGCCTTCACAAAAAATCCACCAAAATGTCCTTGAATTGTTAAATGAAATAACCTGATGAACTAAGTTTGGCAAAGTCTTTCAAACACACCTCTTATGGCCATACAGACTAAAGACTGAAAATATTTCCTTTCAATTAGATACTCAATATAGACAAAAAGTTCAGGAAACCTCTGGTAAAGACAAGGAAGTAATTGTGAAATTGAGAGGATTAATAATGTTGGTTCTATGCATATAAAATGCCTGGAAAAGAATTTTTTTTTTCAATCACTAATAATTTTTTAGAATTTATTTTTGTCTGCTTTCTTTTTCAGATTAAAGACACTCAATAACAAAAAAAGACCAAACAATAGTTCTTAATCCAGAGTGAGTGCACAACTCAGAGCCCTTCTGTGTACAGTGGAAATATTGGGAAAACAGCTGTGGGGATAAGATTAATGAGCATGTATATGCTTTTTCTCCTTCCTCCAATGATTGCTGAAGTTTCTTAGTTTCTCCATGTGTTTTCTTCCACCTTCTACACTTGGAAACTTCTTGTGCATTGCCCTAAATCCGGCAAAAAGATTCATCAAATACTCTCAGTTCTACATCACTGGTCTGGAAACTTTCCTCCATAAATCCTTTGTGAGGGCAGAGAAAAGGGTGCAGAGATAATTTGAATACTCTGCTGCAGTTTGCCAGCACCCCAGTTTCATGTAGCCTGTAAGGCAGCTATAGTGAGCCTAATTTTAAATTACAAAATGCATAAATATGCAAAAATATCTTGCTTTGCATACATAGAGGCTAGTAAAAGTATTTTCTTTACAGTAAAACCTCTTTTTCTTTCCTTGGAAAATGTTTTATTAATATGACAGGGAACAGAAAAAAAAAATCACTACCTAAAGGTGATTCCTTTGGCTTCCTTTGTTGAAAATCTCCCTGCAGATCAGACAGACCTCCTGCTAGGGCCAATATTATTATGATTTTGAGAGGACAAACAACTTGTACAAGTTGCCAGACCAGATTTATAAACAATTGCAAATTATGGCTGACTACTTTAGTAGCAAATAACTAGGAACAGGTGCAGACAGTACCTACCAAAATTGGTTAATGATAGGACATTCCTGGTCTGGAATTATTTATTTGCTGACAATGGAAAATTTTTTATTTAATTCACACATTCACATGGTCAGTTCTTTTCCTTTGCATTTCTGTGATCAAATCACCATAAAATAAGGTGGACACTATATTTAGTGTCATTTAGAGTACATACTCAGGGCTCATAGATTTCTCCATTAACTACATCCATCTCTTAAATTCCTAATGGAAATTATGCATTGTAATTGTCTAGCTGGAAAAGGTATACTCTTTCAGACATTTCAGTATCTAGGATATTTGCTGGTGATCTGAATGAGGTCATAACATCTATTAATTTAATTTCTTTACACTGAAGGAAGAAATTTAATTTGTTGCATCAATGGCATTCTAAGACACTTTGTGCCATGACATTCTCCGATAAACCTAAAATATTTCATTAATGTTTTCTTGATAGGTTATCCCATAGAAATTACAAATACTTTATATTATAATATTAGTCATTATTTCTCCATCTTTTTCTGAATCTGCTTTGAACTTCTCAGGTGCAAAGAAAAGAAGTCCACTCAGCACTGCTCATGGTATTAAAACCTCCTTAAGCTCAGGAAGCAGGGAAGCAAAGAGCAAGGGGTTTTTTCCCATGTGTTCATATCCCTGAAACATTCAATTGGGAAACATATTCAGTGGTTTAATGATGCAGTTGGTTGCCCAGCAGGAGCCCAGATTCCCCCAGTTTAATGGAGGTTCAGTATGGGCAGCTGTACTACTTCCAAGGGTTTTGGGACACATGATCTTCAGCAAGAAAGTGCAGCAAGGAATAAACTGGCATCACTTAAAGAATGTCTCTTTAACACCTTGAGGTCCTGGATCTAAGCCTGTTGTGGCAGAGTGTTCCAACACAGGCTCATCCCAATTGGGCTCTCTGAGTTGCATAGGCAGGCCAGCTCCCAGGGAATCAGTCCTCCACACTGATCTTTTGCGCCCATGAGGGCAGAAGGAGTGTAATGGCGCTTTCCAGATGGCATTCTGGTGTAGTGCCATGTATCAGCTGAAACCCTGTGCTGGCAAGGCCAGAGTCTTGCTTTAATGAGTCACTTGTTCCAAATGTGGGTAAAGTAAAGCAGAAACCCAAGTGCCTGTGCAGGAGCCAGACTAAGTCTGGCATGACTATTGCTGACATCGAGTTAACAATCCTGCCTCACCAAACCAGGTTTTTTGCAGATGCACAGAGAACAGGAGTTCTCCATATAGCTCTTTCCAGTAGCCACATAAAATTTTCTATTGCTAATGGTCTCTGCCCCACAATTACTGGCCAGCTCTTCCAGGGATTGCTTGGCACACTGCAATTTGGTGGACAAAGGCATGCCAGGAGCCATTTGAGCAGTTTAATTCAGTGATATAATTCCAGTGCACGGCAATGGTACCCATTGCTGCTTAATGTACTACTATAGATGCTACATATTTTCTAGGTTTAGTCCTTAGACAAGCTCCATATTATTTAGGTTAGTGTAAAGTTGATGGCAGTCCACATTAGGCAATAAATACTACTTCCATATGGTAATATCTCACTGTGCAATATCTTGCTTTTGTATAATATTTAGCAAATGCTTCCTTTAGGTCAATATACATTGCAGAATTTTGAAGGGATGATGGAATTAGAGAGCTCTAGTTGGAAATAAAAGTGAAGGATGTTCTCTATATCCCTTGTTGCTAGAAAGTGCCCTTTTTTACTGTAGTAGCAGAGATATCATCAGTAGTATAATAAAATACTTTACCCTTCCAATGTGCTTTACAGAAATAATTACAAATAGAATTCAGCAGCTTTGCTGACATGTGAAGTTGCAGCTGTCTTTTTCCTCCCTCTGTAGAGTGGAAGAAATAATGTGATAACACCTTATCTGACGTAATCTGTTGACACTTAGTTTTTAACTGTTTAGATACGCATATTTTTCTGTTTTGCTCATTCAGTATGATAGCATTGGGGAAGGAATGTAAGATCTGAGTACTGCTGATGCTTCACTGCCTAGCTTCCTGTAATTAAAGAGAAAAAAGAGTGCTTTTCCTATCTGATTTGACAGGTCTTATGCAAATTCTGTGCTCAGCATTCAGTCCATCAGACATGCAAGACTGCTGCAGAATTTCTACAGGATTTTGTACAATCCTCTGTGCCTCTTTTTTTATTAACATGGTATTTTAGTAAAGAATAATTTCTTGAATGATTAGCAATGAGAAGAGCTTAAAAAGCACAACACACTGCAAAACTTATTTGAAATATACATTAGACTAAATTTGATATAATACACAATGCAAATGTTGTATCCAAGGCAGTAAAGGTTTAATGACTAAAATAAGAACTTTTCTATTAATTCTTCTGTAGTTTATAGGATTAAAGAACATGAATTTATATTAGGTTTATTGAATTACTGGTGCAAATTAAAAATGGTTTCTCTAAAATCCTTAATTTGCAGATCAACGATGAAATAACAAACCATCTGTTCTACTAGAAGTCTTTTTTTTTCTGTCTCTTGTGTTGATTTCAATGTTCATAGTAAGTTAGAGACTTGGCAGCTGTCGACAGTTAAAAATTGTCTGCAGGAAAATGCAATAATGCATCTATATTGATTTCCAATGAAAAATCTGTGAGTTCCCTCTGAACTTTTTCCAAGAAAGTTTTCTGGCTGAGGTTCAGTTTACATCTTTTAATGTATTTTTGTTGTTGTTGATGTTGTTTTCTTTGAGCATATTCATCAGGGTGTATTGTTTGTTTCAGAAATGAGATCCAATTTTAAAAAGCCTAGTCTATGGAAAAATTGTGCAAATGAGTACAAAAAATTCCTTGGACCTTCTATAGAAAAATAAAGTGTTGTGCCATCCTTGTGTGCCTAATCCCGGAAGCTATCATCTGGATTTTTGTTTAAAATAACTCTCCATATCTGAGTGGGTGAATTGTTTTAAAAAGTAGGTAGAAATTAACACAAAACCAATGGCATTTACTATGTACACAGGTACTGATATAGATTATACATTTATGGAATGACGGAATTCAAAGTAAAACAATGGAAAGAAATTTCTAAAAAGCACAAATTACAACATGCCTATGTATGCAGCTTGCATCTTGCTTACTGTAAGTAACAGTGCTTAGAAGTTTTGCTGGATTAGATTTTAATAAAATAATCTTTTTTCCTTGGCTTTTGCTGCAGCAAATAATGAGAAAATTATCAATAGTATGCAGAAACATTGGAAGGCAGTTGAGGGGTTGCTGTGTAATAAGCCACCTTCAGCAGATCCTGCACATCCCAGGGAAACATTCTATGAATTAGAGTACATGATGGGAGAGCTTTAACTATAAGGATGCAGACCTTAAAATCATTCAAAGTATGAAATTCCCAGGCTCAAATCTTAGATTCCTATGTGTCGAAACTGCCAGGACTGGTTCAGTCTTCTAAAACATATTAGGTCCAAAGAAAAACTTTGCATGTAATTTTTACGTGAAAATAGAATAGTCATTTTCATTACTGCTGAATAAGAAACACATTCAGACTTACTCTGGGTGGTTGGGGGTGTGAGGATGGTGGAATTAAATAAAGAAATAAAATCTTCCCTAGTGGAAGATTCAGTTTGGAAAAGGATCAGTCCTTTATATTTAATCTGTAAAAAGATGAAGGTAGAATAATTTATCACTGTAACAATTCTATAGAAAAAATTATCTGTTTCTTACGCTAAGCTGACAATCTGCTGCATCAAGGAATTTCTCAGCCTCAAGGAATAACCTTGAGAGGCATCCCTATTCAAGGGGATGTCATGGCATGCAGGATCTTAGGGAGAAGGAGAGGGTAATCACACCACCACACTGTTCTAATTGCATAGCTGTACTCAAGATTTTCACTTTTCTATATATTTCTAGATATTGACAGAAGCAGTTGGGCTAAACTGGCAAAAACAAGGTATGAGCTGACTTTTAAAATAGTGACATAATTTGAAAACCTGCATTTTATTTGTAGAAACTTTCATAAAATATTTGCCTTATCTTTCACACTAAAAAGAATTCTGGTGACTTTATATCAAGCATGTAAAAATAAAATCCTTTTTAAAGAACTTTTCAGGATTGAAATAAGCAGATTTTTTTATCACTGCCTCAAAAAAACTGCAGGAGACAAAGTTGAGCTTGTCAAAATAAATGAGTATCTTAAGCCCCAAATATATAATATTCTTCTTATGGAAAATAAATTTGTGACAAAGAATCATCACCCTCTGCTGCCTGTGAACAAGACGTGAATATTTGCTTTTGAGGTTAATCAGCTGCATTACTTAGTTCATCTGACTGTCAGGAGATTTCTGACCTTGTTAGCAGTGATCTAATTCACTGCCTGTTTTTTGAGGTTTCAGCCATGAATGGATAGCAGTCACACAGGAAGTGTGGTCCCTGGCAGCCATGAAGAAAGCAGAGACTGTTAAAGGTCTGGGGTTCTGACCTGCTGGTTTTGAGAACAGGGAAATCCCTGAGGTCCTAAAAGCTTAGATTAGAGGTTTTGGCAGGATTTTGCATGCTGTTGTTTGGCAAGGTCATTTCCTCATGGTGCTGCCCTTTCATGCAACAAAGCAAGAAAAAAAGAAAGTGACAGTGTCCTCAGAGATGGATATATTTAGACAAAAGCAGTTAAAAGACTTTGTATGTGCTTCTGGAAGTTATCCAGTGAAGTCAAAAGGGTATAGAACCCAGTGCCAGACTTTATCTTTGTGGGTTTGCCAGTTTCAGTGGTCTGCTGCTACTGTTCAAGCTGTTCCTTACACCAGTTAGCTAGAGGCAAGCACAGGTCTTAAATGATGCTAATTCTGACCTCTCGTCTTTCCAGATCTACCAGTGCAATGCTCATATAAGGATCAACATTATTTTCCTCTTTTTGATTTGTTTCATATTTTCTTGAAATTCAGGAATTTGTATTTGGCCTCAACTTATGGTCAAGGTGATAAGATGTGTGATGGAAGTCCTACGCTACATGAGAGGGACTCATTTAGGAAATTGAGAACAGTCTTCAAAACCTATATCTTGAAAAAATGGATGGTAGTAGAATGATATCAGAGTGACACATAGTAAATACATATTTTAAAAAAAGGTACTTTTATCTCACTTTCTAAACAGGAAACTATTCCTAAATCTGTCTTTTCCTGAAAAAAAGAATGTCTATAAATTTAAAGAAAATGTCTATAGTTTTAAAAACCCGCTTTCCTTTAAATTTTCCTGGCAGCACTCTGTTTTAAGTATCTAATTTTCTTCCTTCCCAATAAAGTAAGCAGAACATTTTCAAAAATGCATTTTTCCTTGCAAAACCAGAATAATTAGGTGTCTGTATGTCTATATTTGTACATAAATGTATGTTTATTCTTAAAACAAAGATGCTGGCTGCCTACTAATGTCCTAGGCTTTATCACAGCACCCCAGTAGCTCATATCTCTAAACTGGTTTGAAGATTGGAGTTGGAGTGTTCCAAACCTCTGGCATCTGTTGAAAAATTGACAGCATGTTGCTAGTAAAAGAAAAGGCCCTTCCTGTCACTCAGTCTCTACTTGTACATGTCTGTCTATAGTCTTAATTAAAGAAGGAAGATACCTGTGATTATTTTTCCTGGTAACAATATTATTATGATCATTTTCTGAATCCATATTCTCCATTTAGCTTTATAGTCTCAGCTCATTTGATCTATATAACATTGATGTGACATAAAAATAATCAAAGTGTAGAGTTTAGGTTTAATCTCTTTTTTTTATTCAGAAGGCCCTACATTTTCCTTCTCGTCTTTCTGAAAAGATCCTCACTCAATCTGTGGTAAGAAATTTAAATTAAAATATTTACATTACAGTTTTTAAAGATAGCTTATTTTGATTCAGTTTTAGAAAAGCATTACCTCCTACTTTTATCCCAGAGGGAAAAAAAAAATACATCTTTTGTCAATTTATTTTTATTCCAAAGTGTTACTCTAGAAGTGTCAAAATAATTAGGTCAAGTGGTGGTAATAAGCCCAACAGAAATAAATAACTCATCTTGTGACTTGCCCTAAGATTATTTAACTGCAGTTTGCAGTTTAAATTTTGTTAAATTTATGACAGCTATTTTAATACATTAAAGACAAGATTAGACTTAGTTTTATGTAATACACTCATTAGAGATTTCTATCATTGTTTAAGAAGATATCAAATCATTAGCTCCATCCTCCCTCCTGCTTTTTCCTAAAAGAGCTGAAGAGGAAATCTGTCTAACCTCACAGCCTCTGAAAATGGAACAGAAAAAAAGATGTTGGAATGACTACAAATTTGAAATTACCCTGGCCATAGGGAAATTTTTATTAATCAGATAGGGTAATGCTATCAGCTAGTATAAATATACAGCTTTATTGGCATGTATGTTTTTTACAAGATAATTCTTCATATTTGCACCATTTACTATTAACAATCTAATTCAAAATGTCTTTTTAATATTACATGTAGGCATAGAAATGTACATATCTGCAAACACACGTTTGGCTCACGTTTTTACTTTAAATGGCATAAAAGTCACGGTTCATAAATCACAGTAATGAAGACTATAGTTATACCACCACATTTTTGACAGTTACCAATATTAAAGATATTTCATCAGTCTCTAATTCCAAACTGTGCTCAAATATGAAATAGATACCAGGAATATCATCTTCTCTGGAGAAGCAATCCTGAAACTCCCTCTCAAACTGGATAAAGAAATGACAAACAAAGGCAAGTTCTTGCTTTGAACAGAAAAGCTTGATCTTGGTATTTGAGAATAAGAAAGGACAGGTAGAAAACCTTTTATTCATAGACCCTTTTGTATAGACCCTTTTATTCTTAGGGTCTTAGAACTATACTTTGAAGAGGTTTTGTCCATGTCTGGCTTCAGGTGTATGATAATGTAAGTCCTATGCCAAACCATTAGCATCAAGATGAATTTCTTTCTGTTAGTGCCAGCAGGCTTTGGATCAAAATGCACCAGAGTCAGCACTGCAAATTCTCCACATCGTTTTTCTTCACCTCTTGTTGGAAGATGCTGCAGGTACCCTAAGAAATTGTTACTGGGATCCACACTCAGAAAACTCTATAGGAGACTACTTTTCCCCCACTCCATCTGTACAGAATCACAGAACAGGCAGAGCTGGAAGTGACCCACAACTATCATCAAGTCCAACTCCCATGCACAGCACTATCCGTAAGAGTCACACCATGTGCCTGAGAGCACAGTCCAAACCCTTCTTGAATTCTGTCAGGTTTGGTGCTTTCAGTTTCATCACTTTCCTGGGGAGGCTGTTCCAATCATCCTCTGAGTGAAAAATCTTTTCCTACTACCCAGCTTTGACTTCAGGCCATTCCCTTGGGTTCTGTCACTGGTCACCACAGAGAAGACATCAGTAATTCCCTTCCCTTCCCTTCACAAGGAAGTTCTAGACCGCAATGAGGGCTCTCCTCAGCTTCCTTTTCTCCAGGCTGAACAGACCAAGTGACCTCAGCTGCTCTTGATATGGCTTCCCCTCAAGGCCTTTCACCATCCTTATTGCTGTCCTCTGGAAATTCTCTAATAGTTTAAGATCTTTCTTATACTGTGGCACCCAAAACTGCCCCCAGCACTCGAGGTGAGGCTGCCCCAGCTCAGAGCAGTGTGGGACAATCCCCTCCCTTGCCTGGCTGGTGATGCTGTGCCTGATGTCCCCCAGGACAGGGATGGCCCTCCTGGCTGCCAGGGCACTGCTGACTGAAGGTCAGCTTTCCATCTATCAGGACTCCCAGGTCCCTTTCTACAACTCTGCTTTCCAGCATCTCATTCCTTGGTCTGCCCATACATCTAGGGGTGCCCCATCCCAGGTGAAACATCCAGCACTTTTCCCTTGCTGAACTTCATATGGTTGGTCATTGCCCAGCTCCCTGATTTGTCCAGGTCTCCCTGCAGGGCCTCCCTGCCTTCTAGGGTGTCAACAGTTCCTCCCAGTTTTGTATCATCTGCAAACTTGCATAGTATCTCCCTCAGTCTTGCATTTCAAGTAATTTTTGAAGATGTTGAAAAACATAACATCGAGAATGAAGCCCTGTGGAACCCCACTAATGACAGGACCCCAGTCTGACGTCACTCCTTTCACTATACTTTTTTGTGCCTCACCTGTGAGCCACTTGCTCACCCATCACATGATGTGTTTATCCAGCGGTGTGTTAGATATTTTTTCCAGAAGGATACTCTGAGAGACACTAGGAAAAGTTTTACTGAAATCCAAAAGATTACATTAACCAGCTTCCCTTGATCAACAAGGCGGCTTATGTTGCCATAAAAAGAAATGAGGAAATCACTTCTTGTATCCTTGCATACCTAGCATTTGTATATTCTTCCTAGATATTTTATTCTGGATGATGTATGAATATGAAAAATTTCACTATTAAGTAAAACCACTACATACATTTTGGTAAATACGATGCATAAGGAGCCTCTCTGTCAGCAAGTTTCATCATCATTCTTTGCCATGAACTTTTGCTGTTCAACAGAATTTTGGGTGATGAAAGGGGCTAAAAGGTAGAAAGGAAGAAATGAAACAGAAATAAAAAATTTAAATTAAAAGTGCCATCTTAAGCACCAAAATCTGTTTGAAATTTGTGGGTATCTTTGCATAACACCTTGACCCTGAAGTAATTAAGCAAGTATCTGGTATTATACATGCATGCTTTGCCCATGATTCATTAGAAATGCTCACAAGAGTAAACACTGACATGGGATTAAGTGTTCTCAAGATTGTGGCATAAATCCAACCAATTACTGGTAACTGATCTGCATCCACAGCCTTCTTGCTGATGGTGGTAGTGGTGTTTAACTGATGGTAGGGTGGGAGGAGATGTGAGCGTGGCACTGGGCATAGAAGATGTAGAAAGGTGAAATACTTAAATGGTCATTAAGCCAACTAGAAGGCTATATTTGATTTGTTTTCCATCATCCCTTTCTGCAAAGACATTATATAAATATTTTAGACAGAAATCAACAAGTAAGAAAGCAAAGAGTAAATAATATAAAGTAACAGGATGACATTGTTAGAAGCTTTGGAAATCTCCCATGAGCCTCCTATTTTAATTCTAACAGTAAATAAATATTGAGGTTTGGGAAGAGTTTTCTTTACATTAAAAAAGTACTACTCTTCTAAGAAAATATAAGCTGATTTTCAAATCATAACTGATAACCCAGTTACTATGACATGAAATAAAACTGTATGAAAAATGTCTTTTTCTGGTTATTTCTCAGAGATTTCAGCTGTATGACCTCTTCTAGTGTTTTTGCTCCCTAAGCAGGCATTTTACATTTTCTTGTGACCTCTCCATGGCTGCTGTTTCATGAAATGATTAATTAAAATTGTAAAAATATATCAGAGTAATGAGATGTTCACTGTTGGAGCTTATATCCTCTGCTCTTGAGACCTACGAGTTTCTGATTTGACAGTATAAACTAAAGAGAAAACCACTTTCCCCACTTTCTTTACAGTTTGGTGACTACTCACACATAAATTGAAATCCTTTATATTCTTTTTCTCTTGGTAAAAGTAGAAAAAAAAAAAAAAAAGGAGAAGAAAGCAAATATTCTTCCAGACACCTGGAGCTTGTTCTGTATTCTTTTAAGTATGGGAATTTTTAGGCATGTTCTCTAACTGGAATTAATCAATCACAAACTTTTTTTTTGTAAATGGCAATTTACCCGGAACACTTCAAGCGTGCTTGAGACCCTGACTAAATAATACATACAAATAATTATAGCACTATGAAGAAATAATGCTTATTCACAGGAGAAGTTAAAATATAAGTACTTTTCTTACAGTTTTTAATTGTTGTCACTAGAAGTGAAAAATCTGATTAAAAATCTAAATAGATTTTGAAGGACTTAGAGTGTTCAGCAGCCTACATTCTCTTCAATATCTTCATTATACTCAGAAGACTTTCTGAATCCAGAGTATTTTGGAAAATGCGGCCTCCTCTTTCTGGAGTGGGTGGCAACATTCAGAAGTACCTACATGTATGCCTGAATGAGAAGTGATTGTTAAACAGCACACAGCAGATGTATAATTGCAGATTTACTAATGTCTGAGAATTCTGAAAGTTGTTGTCATAGACTTCTCAAGATTTAATCTCTTTTGGACCTCTGTTCTTGACAAGGACTGGTGGTGTAACAGAAATGGGGGAAAACCAGGCCTCCAAGACATTACTTTCATTCCTGGAACAAAACAGAAAACACCTTCAAGTGTTGTGAGATATCCACCACTTTCAAGGGCATGGTTGGACCATTGCATATTTCAGGTGTAAACTTGGTAAGGGATAGTTTCTCTGAGTCAGACTGTCTCAAAAGGGACAGTGAGGCACCAGATGGGATCTAAGCAAGATCTAACAGTCAAAAGAATTTATAGCAGTAATTAAAGTATAATGGCAGATTATTAATAAATAGGAAGCTCAAAGTTTAATTTTGGCATTGTTTTTCTTTCTTTAAAATGCGAGGCCACAAATGTCATAGATTCAGAGTGGAATCAGATTGCCTTGGAATCAGACTACCCTAGGGATGTTTTCTGTCTCTTAGATGGAAATAAATACTTTTCAGTGTTTTATTTTGATACAGGCAATCTGGAAGAAGGACAAAATGGCATATGAGTTAATTAATGCAAACATAAGCTTTGTCTCGTTTGAGGAATGGAATAAAAATGGCAGAATTGTCCTTAGTTCAACTGAAACAGCTGACTAGCTTCTGAACCATAAAACAAGTGTGTTTTTTTCTAACTCCAAATTGCACTGCACTAAAGAAATTCCTTCAGAATAGGATAACAGTTTTCCCTAAGTTGGCAGTTTTAGTCAGTCATAACAGATTATAATAGAATTTAGTGACATGTTGAGACTAGTGAATTTAGTGACTGTGAGATAACTAGTTTCAGAACTTTAAATTGCTGCTTTGTGTTCATTTGTAGCTCTATAATATGTATTTTATGAAAAAGGTGTTACTTCTACTGAAATGTTTTAAAACCTTTGTGAAGCTTGTCCCCTGTCAGTTTGAGAATTGTCAACCTGACCATAGAGTATTTTCTTACATTTTCACCTTTATTCTTGTTAAATTTGCCATATTTCAACTAGGTTAGAAGCTTGCACTTTAGAGGAAAAAGCAGTCATTGTCCTTCTTTTTCATGATTAATGATTCCCAGCAGCAATAATGTGCCATAGTGCTGCACATTATGCAAATATACCCATTTGTTTTCATAGTCCCTTTGCGCTTTGCAAATTGTTATGAATCCTCTCCTTGAGTATCGAGTAAAGGTTGCTTTACACATTAAGTTGCTTGGTAACACATCTATTTTTAGTTGTATCTATTTAGGGGTTTTTTTGTCATTTTAATAGTCCCTAGATGATTTTTATATTTGTATCTTTAATTGTGGAACAAAATGTACATTTAATTTTATTGATATTATTATTATATTTCTGTGGATATCTACCAGGAATTCAAGCCCTTTTTTAAAATTTCATCTGAGAAATTCAAATCATACTTGATATATGAATATTTATTCAAGTATTCATAAGCTCATAAAAAAAAGTCATTTGCTAGAATATAGCTATGTAAAGTGGAGCTTTTAGCATGACACAAACTTCCATCAGCATGCCAAACCTCAGGAGGAGTGGGGTTGAAGCATTCTGTTCATGTATCATGCCAGAAAAATACCACAAATCATCAGTAAAGTTTTTTCACACTACTTGTAGAAAAACTCTACCGTTTTTGACTTCTTTCCATATAATGAGACTTAAGTGGGAGTAGATTTAGTAGGATAGGGCTTTGTTTTGCTAATTGATTAAAAACTCATGAGCTAGAGAAGAGAGATTTAGTTCATTACTTTTACACTCTCCCTGGCAGCTGGTTACAGCCAGGGGTAGTTTAGATCAGTTCTGAAGCTGTTCTATTGCTTCAGACAAAAATCCCAGGCTTGTCAAAGAAACAGGAGAGACAAAACCAGATTTTCTCCATGCAGATGCTCTGAGGTAACTCCATACAGTTGTTGTCTTGTATCTTAGATACGAGTCATGTCAGTGATAAGAAACAGACAAGCACCTAATCTCTCTGCAAATCAAAAGACAGTTGTAAAATGTTATTTATTTTTTAAGGCTATTGAACTCAGGTTTCAATGATGGCAACAAATTCAAAAGGCTTGTTCTGCACTGCCTAGGTAGAGAAATTTTAACTCACATGTCCATGGGACTATGTTCCATTGAAAAGTCCATCTCCTTTTGCAATGCACATAAACTCCCATCTTTTATCTAAATGTACCAACAAAGTTCAATGTGACTCTTCTGGGTCTTGAAGAACTTAAGCTGCTGATGTATCTTTTTGATACATGATAACTGGACCCAGACTGCTGTGTTGAGATTCCAGGTACTGAAGGATACCAGAGTAAGTGTGACATTTTCTCAGTGGATATCTGCTGTAGAAACCTGCTGTAGCAGAAATAGAAATGCATCAATATAAATTAGAAGAACTGCAAGATGGTTTCTGTGCTTATTTTTCATTGTGACACTAGAGTGAATGGTGACCTTACAAGAATATAGACAGATATTTATGAATTCCTTACTTTGGCTGCCAATAAAAAACAACAGGGAACAGCAATCTAAAAACTCATCCACAAAAAAAATGAAATGCTGAATGCTACTTAAATGAGTGAAAAATAAATCAATATGAAATTTTATATCTTTCCTTATGTTCTTTGTTTTAAAGAATATATCCTTTTCCAGTAAGTCATAGACAAAAATTAGACTGCATTAGTTTTTTTAAATAGCTCTTTACAGAAGGAATTATAACAGTGAAATGGATATTAAATGAACAATTCTGAGTGTCAATGCAAGTTATATAAAATTAGACAATGATTTTGGCAAACATGTCAACTCCATGTATTTTCTAGACTTAGAGAGTTTAAGTATTATTCTGGGTTTCTAAAGCTGAAGAATTTAAGAGAGAAAAATATTTTACAGCTGATCCATAGAATATCTTTAAGATGTCCAATGTTATTTGTAAGGGTTGGATTCATAGTGGCTTCCCAAATCCACTTTGGAAGGCTGTTTAGAGCATAATAGGTAGTATCAATTACCCCATATCTTAAATTAGATAAATCTGAGTATGCAGTAAGCAAGGAAGAACACAGGTCTGAGAAGACAGCAGCAAGCAAAGTCAGTTCTGAAGGCCAGAATCAATGTTGTGGTTAGAATAATTAATTGGGAATGAAGTTGCAGCTTTCAATCTTCCATTCTAAGAAGTTGTTCAGAAAATTGTTTGGAAAGTTGTTTTTAAGTGCAAGATACAAAAATTCTGTGAACATTCACAGATTCAGGACTTGTCTAGACCTTTTATTCTGCCTGATTTTCAATCCACATCTAGCTCTTTTTCCTTAAAGCTAAAAATTATTTAACAATAATATTCTTGTGCTAATGAAAAAACATGACTCTCTAGTAACAATCTCCCAACTAAATTCTAGGTGTTTGCTCCAGAGAAAAAGATACAAATATGAAATAAATATAGTCTTCCAGAGAAAGAGGAAGAGAAAAAGGTGTTCAGGGATGATATTTCTTTTCTGTAAATGGACATATTTTGTAACATTTAAACTCTCAAAGTACTTTTACTCTCTGCAGTTGCATGAAAACAATAGATCCTACGACTTAGTTTTCTGCATTTGTAAGAAATTATTCATATGAGCACTGGTAAGCTCTATTTTAAACTTGAACAATAATTAACACACTCCTTCACTTCTACCCTCTCTCCCAGTTATTAAGGTGATGATCATATATGTCATTAATGCAATCTAATTAAAAATTATATAAAGTAGATAAAAAACCAAACAGTTAATTTAGGCCAAAAACCCTCAGTGAATATAGCAGAATTTTAGGTAAGTGATCAAGCCAATGGTTTCCAACATATTTATAGAATAGACTGTTTCATTTTGTTGTTTAAAATATAATCAGACTTTAAATAATTGGAGAGAAGCATGGAGAAAAGATGACAGATGGATTCTGTGCTTGTCCATTTATTCTGATTTGTGATAGCTACTAGACAGATTAAATAAAACTCAAACTCTCACATTGTGGAAACTGGCACAAGGTTGAACAAACTCACTCCACCTCCAAAGCCCATCAACACTGAATTTAACATGAGCTTCCACAATGCAGAAATCAGATGGAGATTTGCTGAACTTGGCCTGGAGATATTTGCTGTATTAGATTTTTAGCAATCATGATTTTATCATATCATAGATTCTGTAGTTAACAGTAAAAGTCTACTTTTTTTGCAGTTTCCTATTATATAGAAACCTCAAATTCCAGATCAATGATTTACACCCATTCAGACCCAGAACTGAACTCTTTTGGAACGTTTTTAATAGGCTTTCTATTTAATTATCTTTTCTATTTTTCAAATGCTTATGTATCCTGCATATTGGCTATATAATACCAGTCTTTCTATGCAGTATTTTTTTTAAGCAAATAGCTAACATCTACTTTTTCCTTAAAGAGAAAATTAACATAGGAATCTAACTTTCAAGTCCCTGTCCAATAAAATATACATATGAATTACATCATAATGAGGCTAAAAATTATTAAAGTACCAGAGAGAATTCAGAAGAGAAAGCAGAATGAGCATCTTTGACTACATGACTTCATGGAATAAAAACTACAGGTCAAAATTAAATAAAAATGAGTTCTGAGACAAATGAATCACAAATGTGCCAGGAAATTTTCTGTAAGCATTATCACTGGGAATTAAGGCTTAGAATCACATAGTCATAAAAAAAAATGCCTCAGGTTTCATTTCCTAAAATACACCTCTGAAAGGGCAAAAGCAATTTCTGCTTGTATTATTATAGTAGCATTAAAAAACCCTAACATGATTAGGCAATAACATTTGTGAATAAAAGACAGCATGGGATTATTTGGTTATTACAAAGAAAGAGAGATTGAGGGAAAAAAAGTAAATCCATTCTAAAACAGAGTAACCTCTAAGGGCATGTCTGTCTCTGCTGAAACATCTCATGGGCTGCTTTTCAGTTAGAGTCTGTCCCGTAGGAACAATGCTAGTACACCTGTCCATGAAATGTCTCTAAGTAAATCTTTTAAATTTTCTGCAAATGGAGAACTCCGATTTTAAAAAAGCAGGGGGATGTTCTATTTCTATTTTTCCAAGACAGTGATTGCCATGGACTGTGGCATGCATTTTCAGATTAATACTTCTAGACCCATTTGTTCTCATGTGAACTTGAGCTATATATGAACTATCTTTCTCATATATTCAAGACAGATTTAGTTAGTGAAGTTGACAGACCCTGCAGAATGACTCCACTGATAAAAGAAACTTCTTGCAGGCTTACACCAATGATCCATTAAGCCAGTGCTCTGGCCTTGGTGGGAGTACTAATGCAGGCTAATAGGGGAGTGTGACATATTCTGTAGCATAGAAGTCTGGCTGACTTTTTGTTTGAAGTCCATCGCTCTCCTATGCCCCTGTAATTCTCTAGTTTAGTATTACAGGTTTTAGAGAGTACATCCCTGCCTAATCTGTTGTTATCCTCTGTTGGACATATTGCCTTTGAATTTACGCTGTGGAAGTCAGTAGGTGTAAGAGCCACTCTACTATAAATAGTGCATTCAGGCTCTAGGGCCACTTGAGATGCCCCAAAATGCCAAATTTTCTGCTGCTGCTCTGGCCTCTGGTCTCATGTCGGTCCTCTGCCATGTATAATCCCATGGGGAGAATTAATTGACCCTGAGAGCATCTCAAATGACATCAAACGTCTCTGAGATCAGTGAACAGAGAGAGCTTAAGAACCTGGCTAGGTCACAGATACATCTGTGCAGACATCCACATTTAGCTGTCATTATTTCTGATTTACTGACACCCCACCATCTGACATATATAATCTTCACTCAAATATAATAGCTCTGTAACAAGTCTGTAAAAGAGCAGATTATTTTTGATTGTCTTCTCAGTTGTCAGAGATAACCAGAAAGTGTGAATTTGCAAGTTTGTGGGACATTGAGTACATCAGCATGTACTGAAATAGTCCTGAAATGGAATGAAAGTTCATACTGAGGCAATGTTTTTTGCTGTTTTTCGTTTCCAATGGAAATTATTCTGATGACTGAATATAAAAAATATAGGAAGAATGTTATGCTACGACTGGACTGGCTTTTAAGTCACTCCCATCAAGCTCGGTCTCTTTGATAGGGTAGATTTCTTCATGGGAATTGCAGTTTTTGTTACTAAGTGCTTTCTTCATCATTGACAAAACTGATCTCCTTATTGGATAGTATTTCCCTCCTGTACTTACAGCCGTGTTATTCCCAAAATACAATAGGCCATTCTGTCAGAAAAAAAAAGGACTTCTGTGTCACACAATATATAGGCTAACCAAAGAGTCCATTCTTCAAGAGAAAACACAAGTTTGGGTTATGATTACTATGTAGCAACAGATGGAAGAGGGAAATGAGATTAGTTTTTAAACCAATGGTTTTGAGGCCATAGAATTCTCAAAAATATTTTTATTTAAGGTTCACCCAATTTAGAACTAAATATAGAAGGAGGAAAAAAACCCAACAAAAACCAATATAGAAGCTCTCTTATCCTCCTAAAAAATGGTTATTTTTCTGAAAGTTGCATTTCTGCTGCATAGTCATTAGCCCTAGTAATCAGTATTCTGTTAGTCTGAAGGCTGTGGGAGTTGAACCTTTCTGCTAAAGGATTATGAGCCCAAGAATATTAACTATATGCTTCAGTAACTATGCAAATGTGTTTATATCCACTGAAATTTTGTGATTAAAAATTGGGCTTTAAGGATAAAGATTTCAATTTCTTTTGCAGAACCTGGCATATGTTCAAAAAAGGAATAAAGCCTCCACTATAGATATAATATTTAAGATGAAATAAAATATCTTTACTTTACTTTTTACTTGTTTACTTTGTTCACATGTCCCGGGATTTCATTTATAGTTCATCATTTAATAGGATGATGAGGATCTAATAATGGTCAAATGATTACAAGAACAAGTCTTTAATTTTCCTTCTTCATTAAGCTGTGCTTTTGTCAATATATCCAGTGTTCCTATTTGCATGTCTTCAGATGCAGCTCAGGATCCGAGGTGGGATGAAGACTGGATCTGCCTGTCTCTGTTGAGCACTCAGCAGTAATTAAACTTGTATTTTGACCACCAAATCTGGAGTTCCCTATAGGCCAAATATTTAACACATTGAAACGCTGGGAAATGAAGTAAACTTAAGCTGAAAAGGGGAATAATATGCACTCTTTAAAATTTAGCTGTCAGTTACATTTTCATGAAGTAAAAAATAAACATGATTGTACAAGTTGTTTTGAACAAGCTAGAAGTAAATTATGTACTGAAGGACAGAAACAGAAGACAACTATTTAATTTTCTGAGTATGATACCTATAAAAAGTGACCCACCTCTCAACTCCTTGTAATTTCTGTATACTTGTACATAATGATGTATTACTATTCCAGGAAAGAATAAAAAATAGCTTATGCTGTCTCCATAAGAGAAAAAGACTTTAAGAAAGTCTTCATTTAAGACACAGTAATGCTTATGAAAGTACTTCTAAATGCGAACCATCTGGTTACTTTGACAATTTGGAAGTAATTTTTATTTTAGCACAGTAAGCTCAGAATTAACTATTCTGATCATTATTGATAATAACGTATCTTGCTGTACATAATTTGCAAAATAAGCTCCATTCTTAAAGTAATCATTACTCTTTTAACTAAAAGAACTATAATTCAGTGATGTTAACCAGTTCAATAGGCAGAATCGACTATTATAAATATATGTAACATTGATTTAAATGTAGTCATGTATCCACCCAAACCCAGCAAGTAGTCACATCATATCTCACAAATGAAGAACTATATGTCTCCTTCAAGAAATATAAAGGAAACTGAAATGTCTAGAGAAGAATTTTAAATCTCCTTTTCTTTACTGTCCTTGATACCCATCCAAATTCCTTGGTTATTCAGGATCTAATCTTGCACAGGGAACTTTATGCACATGGATTCTCATTAACTTCAAAAGGATTTTGCAAAGACACAAGATAATTGTTTTTTAGGACAGTCAGCCTAAAGGTCATTAGAGCCAAAGCATCAGAAAGAATCATTGGAAATGATCCAGATTTACACCAGAGAAAATGTTTATAGAGTTAGACTTCTGCTGGTATCTAAATCTCATCTCTGCACATTTTAACAAGTAGGGTTTAAAAAGAATTCCAGTACAGTTCATCTTTTCTTAATAAAATTGATTCATGTAGTTGAAGTCCTAGCCAGGGCTCTCAGAGTAGCTAATTTGAAGATAAATCTCACTTTTAAGGAAAGATTTGACCTTTGGATGCACACATGCAATTTTCATTACATTAATGGAAGCCACATTTGTGCATCCAAGGGCAAAATTTGCTCCTTAGAAAATATGATATAAAATAAACAGATAATAAACTGCATCAGTGCAGTCAGGGAAGCTAATTGCGTAGGAGGGATTTCCATTGGGATGTGTCTTCAAATGCTAAGAAATAAACTTTTGAAATAACACCTATAAAACGCACTGGCTTATAAAATCTAGAACCTTCTAAATATAAAGTGAATTTTACTGTCATCCAAATAGATAATTTTGTGAATACAATGAAACAAGAAAAAAAAATCAACCACCCACCTAGAATTTTAAGATTTCTTTCTTTTCCATATGGAAGAAGAAATGTAAAAACATGGGAAGGGAACTCGTTTTGGAGACATGCTTAAGAATAAAAGACACTGTGAAAAGACTCAGTACATTTTCTTAAATAATTTTAATGTTACATTTACTCATACCACTCCTTTCTGCAAGGAGCAGAGAATAATCACACAAAGATCTAGCATGTGTTAAGTTCTGCACAGAAAAATACAGTTTATTTGCTGTAATCAAAACAACCTGACATCAGTGGAATGACCCTACTACAAAAGAAGGAGTGTTGTCACCCATGCAGTGCAAAGAGTACAGGGAAATTATACTGATTGTCTCAAAATGCCAAGGGTTTGCTCTGATTTTTCAGATCAGTATTCTTGTTTTCAAATACATAGTATTGAAAGCAAGGAAGTTTTCCTATTATTTCCAGGATACTCTTTCAAAATCCTTTAATGTTATTCTTACCAGTCCCCTTCTGTAATGTCACTGATCTACACCTCTTCAGCTGGGCATCCATTATTAAAGAAGAAATTACCCCCTTTCTTCTGGGATTTTTGTCAAGATAGACAAGCTGACTTCGCTCCACTGAAACCAAAAGAAAATGAGAAAGAAAAGAAAATCACCAGATTGTAAAAAAAAAAAAAAAAAAGGAAGAAAGAAAAAGAAAAAAGGGAGGGAGATGGGGTTAGAGAATCACTTGATATTTGTATTATTTTCATTTCTTGGGTTTTAGCCAGTATACCTTGACATAAAAGGTTGGGAATTTTGTTTCCTAACATTAAGTTTTGTCTTGAAAGACAAAAACAAGCAAGAAAGAAGGCACTGCCCCATATCTACTGTGAACATCTTCATTCTCTTGGTCACAAGGAAACTTTCCCTGATGATATTTATTTTGCAAATATATGATGATCTGAAATAATTCCGAGAATCAACAGCTACCAAAGAAGACTAAAGTAGAAGGAATAGTCCAAAAGGGTCAAACTATATACTTGTTATATAGTTATATATTTTGTTCCTCCAGGGAACAGCTGTAATCTTTGTCTTGACAAAGTAGGTAACCCGTTATCATCTTATGACAATAGAAACTCACACAGCACATTGCATACTAGTAGAAATGGATAAGGATGTGGGTTTTTCCCCATGAGTTTTCTCTAAGTTACTTCCAATGTAAGCTCCAATATGACCTTCCCCACACAGCACAGTTTGTTAGTCACACCTCTGAACTGCTCTCTTGTGACATCTAAAGCACAATGAGAATGACCAACATCAGAAGCTAGACCACTAGGTTTTCAAAGTTTTCAATCAATATCAAAACCATAGCATACGTACACTTTCAAATCACCCCTAGATTCTAGTCATTTTTATTTTAATTAGATTTAGTCATAAGTGTGATTTTGGTGGAGCATTTAAATTAATTAATTGCTCACTACCAGTCTGCATACTGTTATACACCTTTCACCCTTTTAAAAAGCTATTTTTTCAGTAAGATGCTCTGAGGTATTCTCCTGAATTATCTAAGACAGCAAATTATTAGCTGGAAAGTGCTCTCAGAAAGAGCAGCTTTATCCATTGCTGTCTTCCTCCTCCAGGATTCCACAAGCCCTCTATCTTATAAGAGAATCTCTAAGTTTACTGTAAGAAAATCTTTTCACTTCAGGAAAAAACTCAGTTGCAGTTAGCAGGTTTGATTGAGACCCTGGAGGTTCTCCTTTCTGTATTTCCCCACGTTATGTCTTTTACAGACAGTTAAAGACACTCTCTAGGCAGCTTGAAGGAGGTCATCCAAGTGGTCAGACAAAGTAAATATACCAGACCTAGCTTTCTAAAATCTAGTCTGATGGGAATCAAATATTTTTTCCATTTCTGCCTCATCCTGTTATACAGTTAGTTAGACAGATGCCTTAGAACCAAACAACATTTCTAACAAGATCTTTTTTAGTGCTTCAAATTGTTTAGGGGACTCTAATCCAAAATCTTAGTCTAGGAGAGTTTTGAACACTGGGAAATTTGGGAAAATCATTCCTTGAAAAAAGTCAGACCATTTCTAACTTAGAAAAACAGTTCTGAAGTGACTGAAAAGATTTTTAATATGTTTGATTTTGGTTTGGTTTGCAGGTTTTTGTTTGTTTGGTTGGTTTGAGGTTTTTTTTTTTCAAACTTATATTAAATTGTTTATTTAATTTCTCTGTTCTTGCTGATGTTCCAGATTTTTATAAAAATGTATGGAAAAAACAGAAAGAATATATGTGATAATTCAATAAATGAAATGTCTAACTCATATAATAGTCTTGAAATATTCTTCCATGAAGTCTGTGTGGTGAACTTGATCTTCACTTGTGAATTACTAAAGGGATGGTTAGACCTCAGTCTGTGCATTGTTAGCTACAAGGAAGTCCTACGTTGTAAGTTACCATCATTTATATATTACTGCCCTTAACATCTGAAGTGAGATTATAAACGTCTTGGTTAGCTAGCCATTTAAGACTTCTGCAAAGAGTTTCAAAATATTTAGCAGTATTAAAAAGTTATATGCCTTGACATACTATAAAATAAAATTATTTGCTTATAAATATATGCATATACATATTAACAAATATTTTGTTTTCTTTAACTTGTGTTTTCTGTAATCAAGAAACTTCAAAAATCTTAAAGCAGGATTTAACTAGAAACATAAGCATCTGGTCTTTTGAATTAAACAATGTAGAGATGGGGTCGATGGCAGATTTTGGCCTAGGCTTTTCCTGAAGATATGGATGCCAAAAAAATTAGAAAGCTGGCTTTTTGTCATTTGCAGGTGTGAAGAATTTAATGCATGTAACTATGGTGATTGAATAAATAAGAGAAAAAATATGGAAAAAGTGTAGTACTGGGAGTTTGATTGGCAGCCTGCCAAAAGACTTCCCCTTCTTAAGACAATTTTCATTATTGTCCAAAATTATAATGGAAAGTAGCTGTTGTAGACCTATGAATATAATTAATTCTCACAGAAAAAAAAAAAAGGAGCCAACATAAATACACTTAAAGAGATAAGTCTACAGACTTCCTGCAAGGTTTTACAAACGTAGCTGTTTTAGGAAAGAAGACAAGTGAGATCAATCCTGCCTTTGAAATGTCACTCACACATCCTTCAAAATATGCCCTTTAGGGCTAATGAGTTCAGAAGACATTTTGATCTCCTCACACATACCTTGAGACACTTTCAAAACCAAAGGGGTAGCATTTCAAAGTCATGCCAAATAGTCAAATAGTCAATATTTCTTTTTGTACTGAGCTAGTCTGCAGTCACCACGCAATGATTAAAATGTGACATCTCTCCTTTGTCAGAGGAAGGGTTGTCAATTTGTTTATGGTGCAAGCTGTGTGTTTTCAGTCCCAGGGAAAGGCCATCCCCTGAGCTACTTGATTGTTTCAGATTCTGAGAGCAGAGAATCTCACTGATAATTGAAGATGGAGCCCTGTAAGTGGTACAATGAAAAGCTCATTACAGATGTAAATATCTTCACATAATTCAGTTGTTTTGCACTGGAATAAATTAAGCTGACAGAGACTGGCAACATACTGGGCTATAATTTGAGTTTCCTGCTTTTTAAATTTTTTTTCTTTAGAAGACACAAATTTAAATGCCTTCTGTTTATCATAATTTCAAAATGATTCATGTGAGCAAGTTCACCCCAATAAAAGCCCCACAAGTTTAAGTAAATTGTACCGAAACTGGTGCTGACTGAATACAAAGAGGAGATGATAAAGGATATGCTCTTTTTCAGGTAAATTTTTTAATATGGGAATCATAATATTAGAATGCATGAAGATACTAAAGCTGTGATGTTAACACTTTGTAGTGCTTTTTTTGGCTGAAAAAGTGATCCATTGATAACAAAGTTGCCAGAAACTTATTATACATGGATTTTAAGCAGAATTTAACTGCTATTTCAATTACAATTACAGAAGGTTTTCTTAGATATGAATGACTGCTATGCATCATAGTCCCACACATGGTTTTCTGAATCCAGCTCATTAACAAAAATTTTCTAGTGTTTATTCAGAGAAATATTTGGAGAAGGATTTCTACTAACAGCTGCTAGAAACAGATACGCTCATTCAGCAGAATCACACGTCTACCTCTAATTGTCAAAGCCATATGACACTAACATAAGGAACTGCATTCACGATTTTTTTTTTTTATTTTATTTCTGTTATCATACCAAACAAAGTTTTTTGTTTGAACCTTTCTGGAACCAAAATTTCTTTTTCCTCATTTTTCTTTTAATTTTGCATTATATTTCACTATGGTAGCAAACCAATAGGCTGAAACTGAAGAAAAGCATTTTGATTGCCCTGTAATATATATTTATAAATTACTTCTGCAGTCAAAACCTTTTGGTTTGGGTTTTTATAAGGGGCTATTTTGCAGAAACTTTTTTTATTCAGAATTCTCCCTAAATATATGGACTCTGAGAACATTTAAAAAATGAACTTGTGCCCTAATAGCAGTTTAAGGTTAGTACTTTTAACTATACTACGTCATGAATATTATGGTTTGTCAAAACAAAAAGGTCATTTATTAGTGACACAATAAAAAAACAGCTTACAAAAGGGAAAACAGAAAGATGTTAACAGATGGGAAGGCACCCCAATTTTGTTGTATACATGCTCATGTTTCTTTTGTATAAGATGTTTTGCTTGGAGGCAGTTTAATAGCTTGGAGTATCTCTTTTTATTTGGAGCAGAACAAGTCAGGCCACCATCTCATTATTATCTGTTAAACACTAAGTACCTTATCTATTTCTTAGTTATATGTAGGTCACCTGTTTTAATTCAGGCAAAATTCCCACTTTAGTTAGACATTTTAATATATTAAGGACTTTGTGACTTGGCCTTCATTGCCAGCCCAAATCAATATTTATGGTAGCTTCAGATTGCTCAGACTTGTCCTTCTGCACAAGAGGGTGGGGAGTATTTAGTTTACCCAAGCGGTTGATTATATCCAAATCTGTTCTCAGATATGAACAATTGCTCAGATTTCAAAACACAATCCCACCCTAACTCCTAATGCAACCCTGTTAATGCCCTGTCTACCCTGTTTTACCACTGCTTCCATAGTTATGCTGTTGAGAGAAACTGGACAGTCAGTAAAATACAGATATTTTTAGATGGAACCTGTTTCCTGTTAGTGTGGCTACACTGAACATGTCTCTGGAGATACACATTACAGCCATCTAATGTGCCATGATGTCATAGTATAAAATCTAGTAAATCAAAACACAGTAATATTTAAGTTACCACATAGGAGGAGTTGAAGAACTAGTCCCCAAGAAATCCCATATAATTCCTCTATTCAAAAAGCAGGAGGTGAGAAGAGGATCTGGAGCAGACGTGTGAAGAATGTCAGAAGTGAGCAAGTACAATCACAGTTACAACAAAAGATCAATGTACAAAGAATCAAAGCTAGTTAACAGACAAAGCATCTGCAGAACAGCTGGATTTACAGGGCTGAGGCATGTCATTTAAGATAGAAATGGGAAGAAGCTGGGCAAATTCATCCCTCCCAAAGCTAGGGAGTCATTCTTAGAGAAGAATTGTTTATTTTGCAATTAAAATGGGGGTATATTTGTTGATGCATGTTAACATTAACTTTATATCCATATTTATTTTAACCAGTAAACTGAGAGAAGTATCTATAAACAATATAGATTTACTTTAAGACTTCATTTAAAGAAAATTGCATGTTAGTCTGGAAACTATCAGAACAAATTTGTCAAATAACATAACTTCCCTGTTTCTTGATGGCAAAAAGAACAAATCACTGCTAATAAACCTGCACTTGTTAATAGAAAAGGCCAAAGAGCTTTGTAGTTTAATAGTCCGAAATGTGCAAATAATTTATATTTTATTTGCCTACTTTGATTGTCTGGCCTTGAAACTTTAGAATAAATTAAACTGTACCTCTATTTCTCTGTTACTACTGTCATTTTATAATACATCTCTTTCAGTGACAATGTCAGTCTGCTTATAAGAAAAAACCCAACCAACTGAAAAAGAAAACAACGGAAACAAAATATGCTGGAAAAATATATGAAAGAGAAAGGAGAACAAGGCAGTTATGCACACTGTAAAATACATATTAAACCAAAAAAGAGATTTCAAATACAATTTCAGAGACATTATATTCAAAACAAAAGCAAAAACCTGAACCTACAATATGATTTTTTATAAACCAAAATAAAAGGGAAATGAAACTTTATTTTTGTGATGGATCTCAGTGCAAATCAATGAAACTACAATGTGGCTTCACAATCTTTCATTTCTTGAGTGATTTTAGTAAAATTGGTACTTTCTGTGAGTGGAAAAACTTAATTTAGTGGCAGAAATAAAAGTAAAATATCTGATTAATTGACTGGGTAAGCAACAATAGTCATAAACAGGAAAAAAAAATAAAAGAAATATTCAGAGTAACAGGGTAGGAGACTTGCTGGCCTTTTCTTCATCTCTGACTAACTTATTTGAGGAGACAGGTGCCTGGCTTCATTTTCTTCAGGTTTGGGCTTGCAGGAGATGGTTCAGGTCACATGCTACAAAATAGAACAGCCCTAATGGACCTATAGAGTCTGTTAAATTGAAAAAACTGAGAGAAAAATGCTTATATGCTCCTCTATCTAGTCCATAAAAGAACTTAGAACAGTAGCCTCTGACTTTTAACAAATTACATTTCTAAACTATCATATTTTTATATTGCTTTTCAGTACCAGGCATGATTTTCTTCCCATGGAAAGCAGGAAACTCAGGACTATAGTTATATAATTTTGCATCCAAACAGCATAGTCTTCCTCTGTCATCTTTATGGTTGAAAGCAGGTTTTGTGTTTCAGCATTCATCACCTGTGCAGTAGTGGAAGAACTATAGAACAACCAAACACAGCAGTAAACAAGGAGCAGTCAGTAATCAGCAGAATGGGTGGAGGAAAAATATCAGAAAGTTTCAGAGAGAGAATGAAAATTTAAGAAGATGCTGCTACTTTGGCACACAGCAGATATCTCTGCAAAAGGGAAGAGCTAGGCAGTCATTTGAATGATCCTTTCAGCCTTGGCTCCAGGCTAACAACCGTGCTCTTTGTATCTACTGAACCCATACCTCCTGCCTTTGTATCAGCAAAACCTTACATTAAAGGGCATTCAGAGCACCAAC
This sequence comes from Promerops cafer, assembly GCA_013398275.1. NCBI lineage: Eukaryota > Metazoa > Chordata > Aves > Passeriformes > Nectariniidae > Promerops > Promerops cafer. The sequence goes on from VZSE01010345.1 coordinate 626,776, forward strand.
TTCAGGGGTCAGCAAATTCAAGTATATACATGAATCAGTCTTCTATAGCTTATAATGACTCAGCAATACGTTTAATTCCTGTTCATCTATCTAGTGACCTGGTGACACATGAAATACGAACAACTGGTGGCCGGTGTAGAACCTTGTCTTATACCAGCCTGTGGTGAAAGAAAGACTTGGACTTCCACATAATGAGAATGAAAACAGGAAGAGGAGATTGTAAAAGCTGCCAAATCTCTACCTCCCTGCTGCCAGGAATCAGCTGATGTTGCCTTTTTAAGTTTCCAGGCCATCTGCTTTCTTCATTTGCATTTTCTCCCAGGTGCCAGAATACCAGCTTTTAGAGCTATATTTAAAGTGACACCTAAAATTATTCTTAATTTTCTTTTATTGAAGATTCAGGTCAAGACTCTCATGATCAGTTTTCTCTTTTCTGACATATCAGTCTAATGCATTGCTATGGGGTTACCTAACCAAATCAATCATATTCACCTTTCATTTAAAATGGCACTTCATCAGTGTGACCGTAAATCTACGGTCAGCAATAGTTTCATCCATACTGGAGAAGACAATAGTTTAGACAGATGCTTGCTCATTGTCCTGTGCTCCCTGTAAACTGAAAATTTACCTATTCTTTATCAGACTTAGAAAGTACAAGATATTTTTATTAGGTGACATGGAAGATAAAGATAAGTATGTGATGAAGACCAAAGACGTTATAAATCATTAACACAGTTGATCACATCCTGTCAATTTGACATATTACTAATATGACCTACCAGGTATCTTTGCATTCAGGGTGCATGACAGATAAAATATCATTCATTATTTATTTTATGCTTTTTTTTTCTATCTTGGTGTTATCAAAGATTTTTTGTCAAGCATACTGAAGCTTTTAAAATCTGAAAACCTGGAAAATTGCTTAAGGTTTCAAATACATAGGAAAGTTATATAGGCTTGAATTATGTCAGTTAAATTATTCTGGTGATGTGATTTTAAACTATTATTCCTCTTATGAACATTCTTACTCTGGGCTAAAGAGACGGATGTCACTTATATTTAAGCTTAGCCAAAAAGCTACACACCATTTAGTATAAATGTGAATCCACCCAGGAAGACTTACTGAATCTGACTGGCATGAAAGGTCTTTTTATCAACATGGACATGCTTTACTCTCCTTCTGGAGGCTTTGACACTAATGGATTTTATCAAAACTGTACTTTTCCATTAATACAGCCTTTCTGGTTTGGTGGCAAGACACACTCTGTCACTCTGTTGAAGTCACCCATCAACTTTTTTCTTAATCACCATTGTCTCTTCAATAATACAAGTGACAGTTGGCAAATTTATCTTCTGAAGCGTTTTGATGACCATTGACATGACTGTGTAGGAGAACAGTGTATAATTAGTCAGTCAGTAACAATAAAGATGATTTTTATAGCTACCAGATGGGTAGTTTATGTATATGTTTAAATGTGTCCAGAATCCTTTGTAACAAATTGAACTTTGAATTCATGTTATCCTTTAATATCATCAAGCATTTGCAAAATTACACTAAAATACAAAGGACAGTAAGAGTCTTCTGAGATAAAATAAGAGTGACTAAAATGTATCTTACAACGTGTTTGAAACATGCATCTCAAGTTTTGGCAATGACATAGCACCTATATAGAAAAAAAATAGAAACACACCTCATAAAAAATGCAATTTCAGTGCCTTTACCAAAGCAAAGCTCATACAGATTGCAGTTCTGCAATAGTGTTTTATCTAATTTTTCAGAATATTAACAATTAATCTAGTACAGCCAAATCTGCTAAATATTAAGCTTGAGAAATCATATTTCCTTCATGACAAATAATGCTGATCTTACATTTTACCCTGCAAAGAAGGGAAGTTAATTTTACTTTTCTGCTTTTGCAGCAGATACAAGTAGGAAATTAAAAGCTGTAGCCCCTGCTCCAAGACTACACTGAGATTTAAACTTCCAAAAGATTCTTTAAAGTTATGTAATTTTTCTTCATTTTAAACCATTCTGTCAGTGTTTTAGTATGATGAGTATTATTTTGTGGAAAGTCTGCAAAAATAATCACATAGGGAATTATCTTTCCAGTAGCTTATTAAATTCCCAAAAGAACACTATTCTGATTTTCATTATCAAGCTTTGTTTTCAAAACTGAGCCTTCATTAGCAAGTAAAAATGAAAATTAATTTTTTATGCAGCTTGAAATATATATACACATATATTTTAAGTGAGCATGAAAACACCAGGAGTGGCACACAGACTTGCTGCTTGTAATATAACCTAAATTATTTTGCCCACATGAATGCCTGTTTTGGAAGAACATCTAACAAAAATGTGTTGATATCCATCTATCATAAACACATGTGGAGGATGTGCCCCTGATCTTCCTAGTGCCATTTCTACAATGGATGATATAAATTACAAGCCCAGTTTTTGAATATCAGGTGTCACAATAATACATCCACTATTTTTAGAAATATATTGAACATTATATAGACAGATGAGCAACTGAGATCTTCTGAGGGAGAAATTTGTTTTCCTAAGATGCTAGTCTGTCTTGGAACTGGTTGCTTTAACAAAATATAAATACAGCATGGAAGGTCAGTGGTTTGGAGCATGGGTTTCTGTCTTATTTTTTTCTTCATAATAAATCATAAAGGTTACAGATCAGTACCAGATACAGGCCAGAAAATCTTCCAAAATAAATTAATAACAATCATTCCATTTTTTCTATGCTTTACTAAACTGTAATCTACTTCAATCATAATAAACTAAGAAGGTAGTAATGATAAAGGAAGGTATGAAAATCAGAAAATTCCTCATCTTAGCATGAAAGAAGGACAACATACCTCCCAGTGAGGACAACATGTAATACCTCTCTGAATATTAGCAAATGTGAATAAAAATGAAACAGATAGGGTAGCACCAGCACATATGTGTGTGTGTGTGTGTGCGTGTGTATGTACATCTACATACATATTAGTTTAAATACACATACATTAATATTTATTGTAGGAAAATATTACTGCATGGTGTTTGCTTGTAGATTAATGATTGCCTGGTATAATTCATGACACTGACTATACATCAGTAATGATGTTATTCAAAGAAACCATATGGGATCAATGGTGTTTGATTGATGGAATATTTGCAGGTTCAAGTATTCTTTTTTTTTTTGCTGTTTTAATTTACTTTGAAAACAATTTTAAAAATGTGTGTTAGTTATATTTCTATGCCATTTATTCTGTATTTGTGTGAATGCATTTCTACAGAACAGTAATCAAATTCACATTCTATGTCTGGAGTATCATTTCCTTTATATGATAGAAATTAGAAAAGTGGAGTAAGTTGATACACTAGAAACATGTCAGATGATTATATTATATACAGGCCTTAATAACATTCAAACACATTTAAAACTCTTTCTTTTCCAAGAGAAAATATGGAGATATAAAATCAAAAGAAAAATCTCACATAATATGCATTTAAATTGTCCCCTAATATATGACTTGAGATGATAACTTTGAAGTGAGGAAAAATACAGTTCAATACTGGATTGAAGACGAGATCTTAAATAAGTGCATGTCATTTAAGCACATTTTTTTTTATTCCAAGGGAAAAAAAGACTCCAATCTTCACTTCTTGTTGGCATTATCTGGAACATATGTGAACCAGTTTTCAGAATGCATGTCGTCCCGACATATATAATATTTTTAGTACCATTTTTAAAAGGATGTGGAGAGTTGCTGTCATGAACTCACTGAAAAGAAATTAGAGTCAAGGAATGGAATGCACATTCATGAATTTCCTTGAAGAATGGCAGCTAGGAGAGATGTCCCTTCCTTTTCCCTGATTATCACACTGTACTCACTGTTGATGCAGCCTCACTACAAGCAGTGGATCAGGGCCGCACAATCTAAGGATGTGATGGTCCTTTATTGTGTCCCAAGGAGGTGATAAACAAAGCTGGTGAAGGGGCTGGAGGAAATGTCCAGTGAGGAGCAGAGGGGAATTTTGAGCTTGTCTAGTTTGCAGAAAAGGAGGCTGAGGAGTGACCTTACTTCTCTCCACGGTTTTGTGAGACAGGGACATCACTGCTCCTGGGTATCCAGTGGCAGGACTCGTGTGAGTAGTTCGAAGATGCACCATGGGGACGTTGAGACTTGTCATTAGGAAACATTTCTTTACCAAGAGGGTCAAACACTGGAACAGGCGTCTTAGAGAGGTGATCAATGCTCCATGTCTGTTGATGTTTCAGAGGCATTTGGACAATGTTCTTAATAATATGTTTTAACTTTCAGTCAGCCCTGCAGTGATCTGGCAGTTGGACCAGATAATTGTTGTAGGTCCCTTCCAACTGAAACTATTATATATATTTATTTATTTTAATTTAATTAAATATGATTCAATTCAATTAGATTCTGGATTAGTTTTGCATTTACTAACATAGCCAAGGTAAGGATCAGGTCCCATTTCCTCTTGACTGGGGTTTATTAAAAGAATATTTTTAGCTGGGAGGTTTTTTTTAAGAAGAGATATAATTCAGATGAAATATTGAAAGACTATTATGCAGGGAGAACTAGGTGTAACCAAACTTTAGGAAAAAGGCTATTTTTTCTGCAAAAGATACATTGAATATAACAGAAAACTGAAGGCATTGTCTATGGAGTTGACAATCATATGAATATGTGAAGAGAGAATATAGAAAATGGAATGGGAAAAGTAAATAATTTAGAGTATTTCAATGGAAAAAATACAGATTTCGGCTCTTAAATTATTTCTAAGCTGCTTCTATAAAAGGCAGCAAAACAAGAAATATCTGCTCTTGTATTCCAAGGAATGTTATTGACTTTTAAATGAAACATGGCAACAGAATCTGAAAATCTATTTGGATGTATTTGTGGATTTCAAAAGACAAAGGATATTGTCATTATAAGCCTTAATACAAAAGGCTTTGGAATAAATTCAATAAAAAAAGAAAAGGAAGAAGTCAAAACAAAATGTAAATCCATGGATAGGGCATTTGTAATTATTTTGGTTAAAAAAATTAGAAATCTTTGTGGTAAACCATTAATATTATGAAATTATATTTGGTTAGAAGAATGTTTTTACTCTAGATTAAAATCATGTCAGGGCTTTCAGTGTTGTAATTTGCCTAGATGCCTAGATCCAGCTTGTCAAGTTTCATTTTCTTGCAAGGAGAAACTAAATTTGTCATCCATCTGAAACAGCTAACTGGCAAGAAGCAGCCAAATTTGATGGAAGGATAGAGAGCAGAAGATCTGAAACACAAAGGAAAAAATTCCCCTTCCTTTAGCAAGACTGCTTCCTCTTTGACAGACCTGACCTGTCATAAGGCTTTTATAGCATAATCCTTGGCAATAGGCAGAACATGAAACTCATAAAAGCCTCTCATATAAGCAAGTAGAAAACTGGAAAAATACAGCTTGATAATGTTTTTTCCTGAAATAAAAATATATATCTTTCTGGGATTTTGGTTTTGTTGCTTTCTGATTTTGCATGTACTTTTTTCCTCTTTCAGGACAAAAAGCAAAACAAAAACATACTAACAAACAAATGAAACCCCCAGCAAAACCGGTAGGGACCATGTCCTAAACATTTTATTTTCTGAGAAAGGACTAGTGTTTTTCATGCACTTCTTTCTTTGTTAAAATCAATAGTGGTTACAAAAGTGTATCAGGGAGAAGATAGCACTTACTGATGCTTAGAACAAAACTAGACACTTAGTATGAAAAGGATTCTCACTGCTGAAAAAACTTTGTAATTGTAGTCTCCTTGCCTCAGATTAGACCTTTGCTGCTCATCTTAAAGCAAAATCGTCTTTTCCACAGCTCTTGTGTTTATTTTTGTGTTCAAAAGCTGTGTTAACTTACACTACACCTTAGTGCACCATACTGTATCTGCCATTCATAACGTCTTGCATAGATTTGTCTCCGTTTCCCAAGGCTTTTAGAAGAATCTTAGTGCATTCGGTTTCTCTTTGTATCAGAGCCATTTTATGTTTTGAATCATCTGTGTCTTTTTAAAGATTTTCTCTCTCTCTGCAATATCCATTTTGAAGACATAGCCCCAGAAAATTTTCTCAGTGGTATAGACCTGAGTTTTCAGATGTGTTATTTGCTCAACTGAGGGTCCCTGACATACACAGACTTGACTACACCCCTGTAGTATTACCTTCATCTGATACAGAATATTAAAAAATAATCCAGAAATATTGAAGTACAACATGATAAAAATAGGCATAAAAGTAATTAAAAATATTCTAACATGGGCAAGTTTTCTAAGCAAAATATTTAACAAAAATATTCAATAATGCAACAGAAGGCATGCACTGGGTATTTGCATCATGCTTATATTGATCAAAATGGTTTATTTCCAAAAGCAAGTAATACAGACTATAAATTCCTGAGATGCTGCTACATACATGGTTGTGATTTAATAGAATGACTTGAGTACTGTGCTAATAATGTCAAGGTTGTGGGTTTGGTCCCCATTTGGGCTCTTCACTTAAGAGAAAGACTTGATGATCCTTGTTGGGTCCCTCCAACTCAGAATATTCTGTGATCCTGTGACTTTTCAGAGATGTGGCTGTGACATGTCAGCCAGGCCTAACTTATGAAATTGCTTAGGAATGGTAAATGTAAAACTAACTGGAGACAGTTTCATAATGGATATTTCTTGTTCCATTCACAAAGTTACATGCCAAAAGACAGTAAGAAATGATCAAACTGTTGGTGAATATTTGACATAATGTGCAGTTCCTTCGTATGTTGCTGCAGTACCAGATCTCTTCTTGGCTCCTTACTGAGGTGTGAATATTTCAGTTCTGATGAATAGACACTTTCATCTGATGTTTTCAGTTGCTTCATGCTGAAGTGAAATGCGTGACTGAACATTTGCAAGATTTGGCATCAAGAATATAGAGGTCTCCCTGTGCAACAGACTAAGATACATGAAACAGAGATGACATAATTCTTGAGCTTCCAGCCAGTTTCCAGATAAATCCTGTGGAACATAGCCAGGAAGTGAGTGCCTATGATCAGCAAAATATTCTTTCTTGCCAGTGTTTTCTCTCTGGCTATAAAACTGGCAGAGAACCAGGAAGTCTTAATGTGGTTTTCATGTCAGGTGAAGAGAAATAAATAGACTGTTTGAATGTTTGAGTCAAAGGGCATTAAAATGATATTTAAGCAGACTATCTGAACGGTACCATTTTGCTCCAACTAGCGGAATGTTATCTTGTATCTTGAAAAGTTACAAAACGTCATTCAGGGAATTAACTAGAGGCACTGATGAACAGATAAAACCTGCTAGGATTCTGACCTCTGAAGAACACAACCACAGGTTGGAAGGTGTCTCACAAAGGCCACAAGAACACTTTTTCACCAACATCATATGAGACCTCTTTAAAATTAGTGTCTTCTCTATTTTCGTCTCTTAACTGAAATTGATGCCTTTATTCCAGCATTTTTTACTAAGCCATGTTATTTAAAATTTTTGGCTCTTCTCTCAAAAATTTCCCATATTTTAAAATATCTGTGAACATCAAGGGTCAAAATGGAAAATATTCTCTGGTTCAAGCAAATTGATCAGTCTTTTGAAGGACCAGATCAACTAGAATCAAATGATATATGAAGACAAAGACAACACAGATGTCATTTTGGACACTTTTCTTTTTCTTTTTTCCTTCTAGGAAAATAATGTTTTTTTTCCTGAGATAATGGACCAAAAATTTTAAAGGGCTGATCAAGTAACTTGCTTCTTACTCTAGGCTTAAAGTGGAAATGTCTTTAAAGTGGGGGACTTTAGGAAAAAAGACTTCTACTCCATTACCTCTTCTCCTCAAGTCCTTTGTAGCTTTCCATAATGTCACAACTATTTAGATACCTATTTAAAGTGATGAGAATGTTCCAGATACATTTTTTATTCTGACTAACTTGCAGGTTAGTCTTTGAACATGTAGGTGCAGAACTGGACCATTTCTACTCAATAACAGACTCTGCTTGCATGGGAATAAATCTATTAAAAAAACTGCTATTGAAGTAATGGAATTTAAAAACTCACATAGTTAGGGGTTGTTAATAATACAAATTTATATTTTTAATTGAAATATATTAATGAATTTGAATTTGTTTTTTACATCTGTTAAGGTTATATTTAGATTGTATTGGCTTGTAGAACAGACAAGATATATCTCGAGGTTTCTTATACACTGACATAAGCAGCACTCTGAGTATGTAACCTTTCTCAGAATATGTCCCATGACAGGTTCCCAAGTTAATGAAGATGATGATAGCAGCTTTTTCCTCCATGCCTGCTACAGGTGGTGAATCTCATCTCCTTACTGCAGCTGAGGCTGCCAGTGTGAGTGCCCCACCAGAAAACAGCTGGGTAGAAGTGTAGACATTACGGTTCCTGGGCACTTCAGGCTGTGTAACGGAACATAAGTTGTAAGTAGGAGACTGTTTCTGCCAAAGATGTATTTCTTTTTTTCCCCAGCTTTGAATAAAAATTTTAAAATGTCACAATGAAAGAGTGCATACTTCCTATTACTAGATTTTCAACTCCTTGTTTATTTGCTTCATATATACATTTGGAAAAGAACCAGACAAGAATAATTCCATTACAGTGACGTAAATTAAATGCAACTTTACTAAAGTAAATGGAAGCATGGCATGGCAAAGCCAGTGTAACTACAGAAATCAGGCCTCAGCCAGTACTGTTTTATTACCAGTTAAAGTACAGAGGGAAAAAGTGAAGGAATACTTACATAAATTTAACTTCTATTCATTCTGAAACCAGACAAACTCTTCAGAAAAAAAAAATAATAATTAAAAGCTGTGAAAAAGAACTTACATACAAGATTTAACAATGCAATTCAAAAGACAGCAGATTTTGAATGAAACCCATCTCAAAGGAAAATCTTTTTTTTATACTTTTTATTATGCACATGAAGATGTAGTATTTCTTTGAAAAAGTAGACATGAAAATAAATAAAAAAGGATGTTTTTGTGTTTGCAGATATAACTTGGAGAAATTATGAAAGAGCCCAGATGATTCTCTTTAAATGTCCTTATCTTATTGCTGAACTCCTCGCAAGTCCATGAAAATCTGTGCTGGATAGACCTTTTGTAGAAGTAAGGACTGATTTATTTTTGTGTTGAAGAGGATTTTGATATATTGCCAATTTGTTTATTCTACATTTAAACAGCGAAACATAGAACGGCAGAAAGCTATGTGGACCTGTACACCCAGATGGTTAGGAAAGAAGAAAGATTTTCACTTTGACAAGGCAGCTAATGCTGTCAATGGTAGCTGGCAAGAGGATGTAGCATTCATTGAGAAAATTACAGTGGAAAGAGCAGCTCGTTTTATAAAGCAATTAAAGCAATTTCCTAGAGAGTGTCAGCTTCCTTATCACAGGAAAATAATTTTCTCACCTACAAGACTGTATTTTCCATATCAGGGGCAAACTTTAATGTTTTACATTTGCTTTTAATGCAAGTTTTGAACCAACTAAATATGAGATATTGTTGCTGAGTCTCTATTTTTCCTGCAGTTGCAGTGACACCATCACACAATGTGCAGGACAACCAGGTAATCAGGCCCAGACAACATGGGGTTAGAAAAGAAGGATCCTGCTTCACCTGCCTGATCTTTCGTGACAAGGTGATCTGCGTAGTGGATCAGGATTGTCTCAAACAAAATCTTTCAGATAAAATTTTTATGAGGTGTTAATACTAGCGTTAACTAAACCAATTCCCATTTCGGTGTACTTCAGCTGTAACAGTTAGGAGAATATGTTACAAGAATGCCTATTCTTGGAGAGGGGACATATTTAGGTATAATTAGCTACGAGAAAATTTCTAACTTTGACATTAGGGATAGGAAAATACTGTCAAAGGTGAAAAGCTACTGCACTGCTAATAATTTTTGAAGATTTTCAAATTCTATCATTTAGAATAGAATTCTAATGTACCTAAAACCTTAGAGGAAAACTTTAGATATAGAAAGTGAATTAAAATATAAAATTTGTAATGGTCTAAATGACACAAAACACTGAGAACTTTCCATTAATGAGGAAGCATTTTGGTAGTTTGTAAAGGACACTGATAATTTGTGAGAGTGAAATATTAATGTCTGATGGCTCAAACAATTGGCCATTTGCAAAAGCTGTGTGTGCTTTGTTCAGGATGTGCAAGGTAACAGCCCAGGTGCAGAGGGCTGAGCACATGAAGATGACCAACAAATCAACCTTTGTTAAGCAACAAGCCAGATAAAGGCATCAAAATATAGCTAAGATGTCCTTCAAATCCACAGATATCAGCAAGAACAGTAAGAGTACAAAGACTTCAAAGCTGCACAGGTGCACATTGGATGAAAGAAAATTAATCAGCCTTCACACATATTGTGATCTACAGCTGTGAGTTGAAAATACATTCTTCTGCAAGGTAGAATTGAAAGAAATGTACATGGATATAAATTACTTGAAATTTTCTCAGTAAATACCTGAGCAGGTATTTTGCACAAATGTGGGGTTTTTTATTTTTTTTTTTTTCTTTTTGTAGTTATATATATGTATAGGGCAATCCATAACATTAAGTAAATCTTAATTTCACAATTCTACCTGTGTGTGGTGGTTGACATTAAACCACCTGGGGATACTTTAAAACTGAATTATTTTCTGAATTCTCCTTGGTTACTAAAAGTGTGCTTAAAATTGTTATTGCTGTTGTACACACACCCCTCCATACTCGTAGTTTCTTTTCTTTTTTTTTTCCTAGAGGCCAGTTCAGTTGTATGTCATCTATTGTACTTTATTTGCCAATTTAGTTAGAGTATGATTTTTGTCACCCTACTACAGGCAATATTTAAGACTGATTAAACTAATTAATTCCAAAAGATCTTGTAATTCATCTAGGATACTGCTCAAAAGGGATTGTAGGTAGTGTGAAAGCAAATATCTGGGGACAAAGCCTTCCTACTTGCTTTCTAGTTTGGCCTTTCTGCTTCCTCCTCTTTCCCAGTGGTCAGCTGCATGCTGGGCAGCTGTCTTCCTTACACAAGCATAGATGTTTTTCAAGTGGTTTGCACAGCATATGTTCTCAGCTGAGGTTTCCAAGAAATTTTGCCAGAAAAATGAAAACAACTCACTTGGGACTTCTGTCAGTTCCAGAAAAAAATCAAAAAACAAAACAAAACAAAACAAAAAAATCCAGGAGAAATTATTTTCATTAGGAGATCATAAGAATGTGTTGTAACAAAAAATTTGAAGGCCGATGTTTTGGGTGTACAATCCCAACAAGAGAAACTGTACAGATCAAAATGTAGAAGTGTATTTTCACAACAGATTTATGTTAACTACTTATGTTCAACATAAAAAGTGATGTTTTTCACATGTGTAGGAGCAATAGTAATGAAAGAACATTGATAATGCGCATTGTAAATTGTTAGCTTTTGCCTGTATTTTCTGTCTGTAAATTGACTAGACAGATCACCCTCAGAGAACTTGCTGAGTTACTTTATGATATTATTCTCAATGAAGGAGGCATTTTTAATCTCTTTGATCTGGAGTTCAGAAAAGACAATAGAAGTCTAAGTACAGCAAGACTTTCCATACAGGAAAAAGTGACATACTGCATATATGCTTTTTCAAAAGGTAAAATCTGTCTGTGAGAACTTTCATAAAACGGCACAGGCAAGGATAAAAATATGCAGATATTTAATTGTGGTTCAGTAGATTATTTTCTTCTTTAATAATAGAGTTTCTTTAATAATAGAGTTCCCTCTTTGCTGTTTGTTTAATTCTTCTTCAAGATTTTTAGATAATTTAGATAATTACAGAATGGATTACAGACAGTAAGGCATTTTTCATGTCATGATCTGATGTTAGTCATTTCCCTTAGACAGATGATGATTCTGATTAGCTTCCTTTGAATTACAGCTAAGCAAACACTAATTATTGCTGATTTTTAATAATTACAAAATTAAACTTCCAAGGGAGGATTTTGTAAATACTCCATTCAGAAAAAAATGTTCTAAATTTTTCTTACCAGTTTAGTGAATATACAGTTCGGTTTATCTTATTCCTAGAAGAACAATGTTCATTTAAATAAACATTATTATGAATTGCACTACATCTTCACATGCCTGAGCAGATATTCGTGTTGGAGTGATGTTGAGATATGTTAGAAATAAGACACTCCCACGGCAGTTATTGGGATACAATATCCTGAAACTGTGAACTGTCATTTCTGCTTGAAATATCTAAACATATAAACAATGGTCTTTGTCTGATATATGCACAAAATAAGGACAGACAACACATCATCAAATAATGTATAATCAAATAAATCTTAAGGAAAGTTAATATTATATATAATTTAATATTATCCTAAACAGTTGCTAACTGTTGAATAATGTTGTGGATATTCTCTTAACGTTCTTCTTATGCTGATATTGCCTCATCTAAGTTAACTCTGTTTCCCATGCTCACTAGCATTTGGTCTGCTATGTGTAGGCACTGGGAAAAAACAAATGTTCCTGGTGTCCTACCTTAAATGACCCTCTGGGGTGACAGTTTGATCAATAACTTGTTCTTTAGATCCTCTCTTCAAAAAACTCAAAGGACTGTTACGTCTACTTTTTTTTTCAATCAAAGCCCTGTGGATTAAATGAGATGCTTCTCATCTGCTGTTTCATTGCACTTGGAGTTTTATATTTCCTTTAAAACTTCCCTTTTATTCTGTTGCACATTTAATCAAATGCAGCTAAAATAACAAAGCAGACCTGATTAATTTATTGTTGCCACACAAGAACTGGAAACAGCCTCTAGGCAATGTATTTTTATCTCTTATGGGTAATAAAGCATTCATATGGTGATGTATTTATTTAACCTCACACATGTTGTTGAACAACCTTATTTACAGTATGCAAAGTTCATTTTCTGAGACACCAGCCAGCAAGAACAATTTAAGGTGCTACAGAAGAGTTTAGCCATGTGACTCCCATAAAGATAAGGTGGAGTTTTGTGAATATCCTTGAAAACTTTTAAGATCATACCTTTATGTGATCAGTTACTGCAAAAAAATTCATCTCTGAAATAATAAGATTTTGACCTATTTAGTTTTAAATTTTATGGTCTAATCTGTTGGTTTATTGAAACTGATTTATTGGAAAACTGATCTGGAAAACAACTATTTCTCTAAAACAGTAAGTTGGGGTGTTGAATGGTAAATTCTAGTTTTTATTTATTACTTCCCTCAGGAAGCAACCTTTTCAGTTGCAATATTTCTTGTAACGGGATAAGATATTATAATGACATAATCAAAGCCTGTCCTCAATTCTCCAGACTGAGAAGAAGTCCTTTCCTTATAGGTCATACCCTCAAGCAGGAGAGAATCTGAGATACTATTCTGAGATGCGACTATTAATGTTTAAAAAAACCAACCAATCTGAGATTTTCTCAAATTAAAACCATTGTATTAGTTCCTGTCTATGTAGTTCCTTATTTGACTCTTACTCACCTTTTTCAATATTGAAAAGTAGCCATTTAATGTGGCATGAAGTAATAATTTTCCTGTACTAAATCTAGTAGACTATTTTCCTATTCCCTCTAAATTTATGCAAATTTCATCCTTGTGAAATCTTATTTATTTAGATCTTTGCCCATCACCTAAAATTACCTAGACAGTAAGAAAAATGTTCTTCTATGGAATCTCAGATAAAATTACCAGATTCATTAATATCAGACTGTTAGATTTAGATATTTCAAAATGCTCCATCAGAGCATCTTTTTTCTCTCTAATACAATTAGACACTTTGGCTTTTACACATAGGTACTTATTCCTATATTCAATGTCTGAGTTTAGATTAAATGATTTTCTTAAAAAACAAAACAAAACAAAAAACCCCAAAAAACCAACCAAACAAAACCAACCAAACAAAAAAGAACAACAGTTTCCTCTGCCTGTAGAATCCAAAGTTAATTTGAAAGTGTTGGAGGAAGGGTACCCACTTTCTCAGATTTTCTTTGGAAAAAAGCAATCTGAAATGTCACAGAGATAGTTAACAGCCCAAAATCCCAGAATTCTTCCAAAACAAGGTACATGGCATAAGAACATGATTCCTGGAACAAGAAGAATTATTGTAGCAATAAGCAAAATTAATGTAGATTTTTACAAGGTCTTCAGTCTCTCTCCTGGTGAAAAAAAAAAAGGCCCATTGACACTTAAATCAACATTTCTTGCAATTGCTGGGATAGTGTTTGTAGCTTCAGCATTAGACAGGATTACATCTACATCTCTTAATGATAACAAGCAGTGAAACCTGAGGCTGAAAGTATATTTACTTTTCCTAAATGGGCAAGGAGGAAAAATGAATTGTTTTAATCCCTTCTGACAGACATAACCATAAAAGAGGACTATATAACAACTAGAGAAACAAACAGAAGTGTCTGAAACAGAGAAGCTCAGGTTCTCTGAGCCAAGGTTCAGCACCCAAAGTCAGGGGAACTCTGCAGCAAAGGAGAAGTCTATTAAGAAGCAGAAAATGATCCATTGGAGACTAATTGCAGCAATATCCCTCTGAGTGTGGGTCATTCAACACAAATATAAGTGAAAGTGCAATGTATTTTTCTGGGTAATTGTCCCCAAAGGGAACACCGGGGAGGTAGAAATTTGAAAGTTGAATGAAGAATGGACTGGAGGAGAATCATGACTTCTCTCCTGAAGGAAGGATGAAATTTTTTCCCTTCGCCTTTTAAATTTTATTTTTATTAATTTTAATTTTATTCTTAGGTCACCAGCATGCAAATATGCAATATTTCTTGAACTATATATAGACTTAATTTTAAAGGTAGATGATTTGGATTTTGTTTGTTTTTTCCTGCAGAGTATCACAAAGCAACTTTTTTTCTTTTTTTTAAACTTTTTTCCTTTTTTTTTTTTTTAATTTCTACACAGCTACAACACAGGCACCTAAGTGAACATATCTAGTCAAGAGCTCAAAAATTTATTTTGAAAACAGGTTTATTTGATGGACATTGTCATTAAGTCCTCAGAAAATATAGAAACAATTTTCTTTACACATAAAAAACATTTTTAAATGCTGTTTCATTATTTCATCTGTTCTTAATGATAAAGTGAATAGAAGAAGAAATAGTGTTCTATCTATTGATCATGGCTGCTACAACTCCTTTTAGTTTATGTACAGTGCTTGTGATACTTACAAACATCCATATCCAACATTTTTTTCCTATAATTTAAAAATTAGTTTTATTTTTAGTCATTGCCCCTGCTTGGCACAGAAATACTGGGTTGCACTTTTTAAACTGCTTTATTTTCTTTCTAGTAGCATGTAATTATTAAAACAAACTTTATTAAGGCGTACTTTTACAAAACAATTTCCCAACCCGCAGCGAGCAGTAGAATGGCACAAGCAGTATTCTAGCAGCCCTTAGGAATATATACTGATTTGTGAAATCATCCAGGGGAAGGGAAGTTGCACTGAGAATTTCTAACTTGCTTACATGGCAAACAGCCAATGGTCTGTAAGTCTGATCTGCAGCAAATAAAGTAAACAAAATGGGCAATTTAAATCCCCCATATTCCTGCGCAGCACAGCTTATATAATATACTTAAAATTGTTTTTAGGCTATAGTAGCAGAGTGCCACTCTATTAGGAAGGTTCTAATGGGAATACAGTTTTATTGAAGATAAACTTTTAGGGAGGTTAGTGCCTCAGCAATTTCTACTTCAGATTCCATTCTATCACATGAACTATTCTTCATGTGATAACTAAGAGAGTGATAGGGCAGAGACTGATTTTCAGCAAAGATTACCAATGTGGAATCACGTGGCTGACAAAATATACTGCAAGTGCAATCAGAGTTTTCTCTATGTAAATATGTAAAGTCTTATTCTTAACTCGCCTAAAATCATTGAGTTATGAGAAATGCTTTCCTTTCCCATTGCTCTCTCTGTTGCCTATGCCTTGATCCTAAAAGGAGAATAAGACTCAGTGGTTTCCTTTGCCACATAGGATGTGTTTGCATTGCTCTGATGCCAGTGGAGCAGATTAGCACAGAACACACTTTATATACTGCAGAGAGTGCAGGAAATAATATGAAAAGAATGTGAATTATTTAAGCCTAAATTCTGGAAGTTAAAGATCTTAGGAAAAGATTCAATTTCCTCTAATTCCAGGTAACTCGGTTTGAGAGAATTATGTAATTTGTAGTTGTGTTACTCCCTTTCACAAGTTATGATGGAATATACTTGAAAAATGCCAGTTATCCTAAACTATTTGCCTCCATTCAACCACAGAAAAAATCAGTTCTGCCTTATTTTATAGAGAAATTAGGTGGTAGAAGAGGGAGTCTTTTAAAATTACTCTTTCAATTTTCTTTCTTGCAAGATTTTTTTGGTTATTTGCGAAACTTGAATACATCAAGGTGTTCATTGACAAGTAACAGCTTTCTTGTGTCTGCACAAAGAGTTACAGCGCAGTTGCACTGTTGGGGTTGATCGAGGTTCAGTCAAGTACATGTTTGAAAGCAGAGGAAAGTGTTCCAGACTTTAAATGTGAAAAACAGCAGAGCATGTACTGTTTAGCCCAGAGTATAAGAAATAGAATGACTTCCCTCCTGTCCCCATTCTCTTGAGAATATGCAGATGTAAATTATGCCAAAATGGGGGGAGAAAAAGGTTGGGGGGAAAGTAGAATTATGAGCATGAAGAATATTTTCAGATAAATGGACACCCACCTTTTATGATTTTATTTTTAAAGAAAGGAAAGAGGCATTTATTTGAAGTAGAGCTGAGATAGCACCTGGTGAGCAAACTTATTAAAAAAATCTATAATGAAAATGTTCTTTTGAGTTGGCCAAGGTTTGCAAATCTTGAATGTAATGGATTGAAGTATATGGAAACATTTAGGTAAAGGGGAACAAATTATTCCACTATCAGCAATACTAGTAAAACAGTAAATCAGATGAAAATAGTTAAGAAGCTCAAATGTCTCAGTCATGATTGGTTGTCTGTGAGGTTTGGGATTACACTGGAAAAGGGAATAAAATGAGGATTTTAAGTGACAGGTTTTTGGAAAGAAGAGGGTTGCAGAAACCAGTAAAAGGAAGCTCTTTTCTAAAGAAAATTCACATTTTCAGGCGAAGCTGCTGTTCTTCATGGAATATCTCCATCCTTGCTAATGGAAATCTGTAGTATTTATAGTCAATCCTTGTGTTGGTTTATGGGAGTACAGCTCTGTCATGGCCCACCCCTATGCAGACATTGCACTTAGTGGCCATTCTTTTCCTCTATAAAATCCTGAGGGAGATTTGATCTCTCTGAGTTTTCAGGCTTGCAGAAGATTATCCAGTATATTATGTCTCCTAATCCTTTCTTAACCTTCCTTTTCTCTTCAGCAAATGTCAAAATCAATTGCATCTTTCTTTATTTTCTCCCATCTAATAGAGCAAACTCTCCTTCAGAGATGTTTAACAGAAGTACTCAATGTTGGTTATTGCTCTGATCTTGTTTATAGCATTTAGTGCTAGGAGGCAGTAAGTAAACTATGCCAGACCTGTCAAGGACACAGACAAAAGAGTTGTGAGTGAAGGCGGGATAATTGAATCTTTTTAGTACCCAGCTCAGTCTAACTTCAAAACCAGACTACCCAGCTGCAGATTATTGAAAAAATTCAATCCATACTGCTGCTGAGCTAGAGAATGGAGTCAGATAATGTAAGGTGGGCTGCCTGACACAGTAAATCATACACAAGCAAGCTAACAGCTGTAGTTCAGCCACCTACAATTCTGAGAGTGAACACAGCCTGAATTTAGATTGCATATTTCCTTCTGCTTGTGCTGGAAAACATCAAAGTCCTTTTTAAAGGGCCCTAGAGTCATGTGACATGCAAGGTACCACTGAGCTGGGAAAGAAGCCTAGGCAGGCTAAGCACAGATGCCTGCATGCTTGATGACACATGACCGGTTAATAAACCCAGTTTTGCCCTTCACATGTGTCTCTACAGAATCAATGGATAAAAATACAAGCAACGTTTTGTAAACATTTGGATTCTCTTTCACATGGCTATTGTGGAAGATGTGATGCCAGAAAAAGATAACTTTCTCATTTTTCCTTCAACATATTGCAAAAGAGATTTTGGAACCCCTGCTCCTATTTTTCTTCTTTCACTTCCCACGGTGATTCCTGTGAGTCTCTTAGAAACTTTTGTTCATTCCTAATTGTCCCAGAGCTTCCAGTGTCTTCTCTTTTGGTATCAGCTTTCCAGAGACTGATAAAATGCTTTTCTGAAATCAAGTCTACCTCATCCACTGCTTTTGGATCTATTTTTCCATATCAAGATTCTCTCACCTTTAAACTTTCTCATTGTATAAAAAAATTATTTCTTCATTCTCCCTGATTCCTGTACATATTCCCAGTAGGCTGCTTCCCAGCTCCATAACTTTCATTCACGTGCATTTATCTTTTTATGTTCTTCAGTTGTATTTCTTAATTTCTTTCACTATCACTCTAACTATCAAATGAAGACATGTTCTTCATACAAAAAATGGCATTTTCCTGCTCTCTATCTAAACCATCTTGCAGACACATTTTTTTTATCCCACTAGAAGTTGTGTAGTATTACTCACCCAGATTACATAAAAGGGTCAGAGAAAGGAAGTCTTCACTTATGACTTAAATATAGACTAATTTTAACAAAGGACAGAAAAGCCTGCTCATAGCACAATGACCAGTTCACATGTTCACATTAATGATGACTAGTTGCAATCAGGAATACCTCTTTAGTGTTCAAATTCAAATATAGATTCTGTTTTAAGGGGAAATGTAGCTTTTCATAAGGATCACATTTTCCATCCTATATTGTAAAAACCTGGTTCTGACATTTCCAGTTGCAAAGCTCAACCAGGTAAACCATATCTTGTAACTAGTATCACAATAAAAAGAATCCACTAGTGTATATTAATCTTCAAACCTCCATGTGCTCTTTGTGTTACGTGTCATTACTTCAAAAGGTAATAAATCTTACAATAATAATGCAGTAGTGGCTATACTAGCAATGCAGTATTCATTTGGCTCCAAATGGACATATGTGCAAAAGGTTATTCTTTTGGTCATCTTACATTTGATTTTTGAATTCTGAATCTTAAAATACAAGGAGTAAATTTCACAAGTATTAATTTCTGTTATATTTGTTCTGACATGCCTTCCCTTATTTTTGGATGATAAATCAAATAATTTTTTTTAGTAGTCAATAGCTGTTGAAGGAAATTATTAACATTTGTAATTGTTGAATTGCCTTGAAATGAAATTTTACAAGAGCTGGTACCAGAGCAAGTTATTACAAACTTCAAGAAACCTTGTGTAGTTTAAAATGAAATCTGCATTTTATCCCTGTTTTGTTTCATTAACTTCAAGTCAATTTCCTAGGCATTCCCCTCTTCCATGACAGCAGCTCTGGGTGTGCTTCTGCCACAAACGTATCAGTTCTTTATGTGCCACTAATGTCCCACTAGCATGCCAGCAGTGGGAAACAAGTTCAAGGCAGTTCTACAGCAATTTGTGACTGCACAAATATTTTGCATTCCAATAAGCCCATTGAGGTATAAAACCCTGTGGCAAGCGTCAATGTTTTGCTAGTGTGATTTCAACATCAGTATCTCATGTGGTTCATTCCATCTTACAGTTGAATATTTTTACTGTTATTTTTACAGCTGGTGTCATACTATCAAATAGATGGCACAGCAAGGTCAGCACCCACAGCCCAATAGTGCTTCCTTGAGAGACCAAATTTTCCTACAGCAAATTGTCTTTTACCTAGAACAGGGTTTTGCTGGAGGTAATAAATACAGAACAATAAATGTAGTAAATTTTGCACAATTTTTTTATCAGAAGGGACAGCAGCAATTATATTTACCTTGTTTTATGCAGAGATTACTGAAGACCTGAGCCTTAGAAAGATGACTTGAAGAAGGGCATTGAATATAGTAATATTAAAAAACAGCATTCTTGTCCTCTCATCTAGAAAGACCCAATTTGGCAAGTAAGGCTTGTTAGAGTAGTAAAGCTGAGTAAATGAGTTAATTACAAAAAGAAAATTATTTTTGAAAGATGTTTCTTTTTGAACAGCTTTCCTTCACCTCTGTCATGGGCTCTTTGGTCTTCATGTAAACCTTTTTTTTTTATCATTGTTCTTCTGTTTCTGTGTAGAAAGTTTGTGCTCAGAAGTTCTAAAGCTAGTTTGATATTTTACTTTAAACACTATTCTTAAAAACTGTTGATGACTGGTCACATTATTCAAGTGTTTTTTGTATTCTATGTCTGAAATTTACAATTATTGTTTAATCTATTTGCAAACTACTTTGTTGTCATATTGTCACCGGAAGTGTTCTTTAGATCCAAATCTATGTCTGGCATTGTTTCTTTCCTTCTGATTTCCATATGAGTTGATTTTAAATTGTAGATTTTAAACTATAAGGATGATTCACAGCAGGATGTTCCAGAACCACAAAGGAAAATGACTGTCATGTCATAACTTCATATTCAAACGTTAATTTCTCAGCAATTTGGGATTTTGGTTAATGTTCCTGACTCACAAAGCCGCATGTTTCTATTCCTACTATGGGAAAGGTTCATAGGAAGCAAAAGGAAAATACTAAGTAGGCAACATTTAGCTTTTTAGTATCTCTTAGGATGAGGTCCACTGGGTTCATAGCAACTTATCAAAATGTCTAACTTTGAAAATTGTGGTACTTCAGTGTTCTGTATCATCCAAAATGCAGAAGAAAGGAAAATGGCGTGTAGTCATGTTCCACCCTCTTTTTATGATCAAAATTCTATATGAATTTAATGTATATTTTATTTTGATGTTCTGTTAATTGGTTATGGTGATTCACCACAGAAATGGGTAATTATAGGATATAAAGAATTTTTTTGTTAAGTGTGGTAGTGTTTGGTTTCAAGCTACATTTATTATTTAGACTTTTAACAGACTAAAATACGAGAGATGAGAATAAAAGATAAACATACAAAATACTTTCTAAAATTAATTTTATTATATAGAGTCATTAAAGGGTAATAGTTACCAAACCCTGGACTTGGAAATAAGATCACAGATTACATCTTAATAGTACAGTAGGAGAACTGTGTGCAATTCTGTTCCATAATCAGAAATGTAATTTAAAAGGGATTAAGGCTGGTGTGACATCCACTCACTGCAAGGAAGGCAAGGAAAAGCAGGCCAAAGGAAAGCTCTCAACTGTTAACTTAAAACCCACACAGCAAGTTTCCACTAATACAGAGTGCTTCAGCATATTCGCATATTCACATATTCCAAGCAAGGCAATAAAACATGCTCTATGTAATATATCAATCTTTAGTAGGGTCTACCTTCCACTCACAAGCCATTACTAAAAACCTGACCTCAACTTCCATTAAAGAAGCATTTCTACGCCTGAGTATAATTAAGACTGAAATATAAAATTCCTTTTTTTCCTAAAAGCATTTTTAAGGAATAAACTTAACTGTTTTGAGGAACATACATTTCAATATTTAAACTTGTATTTTACAATCTATAATAGCAGAAAAGAATAAAACTATTTAAAATTAAATCAAAATCATGACTTTCAACCTAATTTGTCTACAGAGAATGAATAGATTAGGTGTGGAATATACTTCAAGAGATTCATTCACGCCTGTCCAAGACAGGGTTATCAAGACTTAAACAAATAGCAACAAGCCTGTACATTCTGTAACTGCCATTAAAAATATCTATTCTTGTGTTTCTTATAGAAATTTCTTTCTAATATTTGAACTCGGTTTGCTTCAACCTAGGAGGTTTATTATTTTTTGCTGTATTTATAGTGAACTCACAGCTAATGAGAATGAGACTATTCATGAGGTAAGAAGTCGCATAAGAAATGACAAACTAACAATAATTAAATGAGAAGAATCATTTTAGGCTGCATCTGAAGCTATAAACACAGGAATTGTTGTGAAAATAGATACCCTCTAAATTATCTAAATCTCAAATCTGAAAATCAACTCCAATTGAGGCAGAATGTCATAGAGTTTGTCTCCAGCAGAGATTTGAGATGTACCCTATAGTTTGCTGCTAGGAAGAAAGAAAACATGAGATTGAAGTTTCCCATTGTTTATAGTGATGAAATTGATATCTATTTTTTAAAAATCTTTGACAATCAAATTATTTAGACTTTCCCGACCTACCTGGTACTGTGAAATTCTGTTTTGCAGCACTCTGAAATACACCTGAATTCAGGACACTTTAGAAGATTTAGGAGTAAATAAAATTAATCTGATTAAGGATGTTTCATGCATTCTTTTGGCTTTCTCTTTGATTGTTATTTTGTGCTACATGTTAACCATCTCTATTACCCAAAACGGCTTTAGTGTTTTCTTAACATTTTAAGTGACTGACATACTTTCATAATAGGCCACAGGCTTGGAATAGCATACTTGATTCCAAGTTTTTAGGGATAAGCACAAATAATGATTATAAATTCTAAAGCCACCATATGACACCATGTTTATCTGCAACAGCAAAACGATATTTTATGCACATATGTCATTGTGGTTTGGCTTGAGACTTAGTTAAGCAATTGGTAAATGTGTCTCTTGGAACCAGTTCCTGGCCTTGAATGCAAATTACTTGCTTCACAAAATTAAGATTTCCTGCTGGGAAATTTGGTAGTTTCAAATGTGCTTTGCCACCTTAATGGCTATCGATTTACACTCAGAGGAGAAGCAAAAGTGTCCATTATACAATGTACTATATATAATACATGGCAAAGGGTAAGCTTTGGAAGGCCATGTACACATCTGAAATTAGCAAATTTAAGCAATTCAGAAGGCAAAAATTTGATGAGCAGGAGATAAACTGTACTGGTGAATGTTTTACTCTTCTAGAAAATAAATTGTTAGCTTTAGTAAAATTGATATCAAAGATTGATATAATTTTAACTTTTACTCCTGGGTACTGCCATCAGATTTAAATGTACTGTAGTGTGAATTCCAGAATAGGACCCAAAGATTTGATACCACCTCGTGTATTACATTTTTCTCTATGACTTTTGGCAAATCACTTATCCATCCAAAGGTATGAAAAACGTCTCTTATCCATGCCATGAGGTTTGAGGCAACTTACTCACTAAAATTTACTAGCATGGAAAAAGAACAAAATGTAATATAAATGGTGGTTTATAAAAGCCTTCCAAAATACAGTTCTTTGAAGGAGATAGTCTAAGATTCGCAATTTTTGCCAATTTTATTCTTCAATATTTTAGAGATGGGTATATCAGAGGCTGTAAAAATTGCTTCAGAAAGATTGGTTTGTTATCTGTAAATATTTACTATATCTGTACTACCTTGTGTAGTATAGTTGTCAAACATTCATATAGTGGGAAGGGCATGGATTTTTGCTACATAAGACATGTGCTACATAAAACATGCGCTACATAAAACACGCACATTTTAGAATATTTTACTAGTTTGAATCTGTTAAAATGAGTTTTTCTTTCCCTGTGCTGTATTGGTTGTACCAATATGAAAACATCTATTCACCATCATAATTGCTGGTGGTATGAAATATAGCTTCCTAAAAAGTGTACAATGGAGTATATTGTTTCAGCATCTGTTATATGTCAGTGCAGAATTTCAAGGTTACAAGATTGTGTAATCTTTCTTTGCAGAAGACATCAGTCATGAAAAAGTGAGACAGAGTTAAAGAATTAGCCTTTCTTGGCTCTCATTGCATCTAATTCAGGCATGCATGACCCATTGCCATCATTGTTGTACTTATGCCAGCTGGTTCTGATTATTAAGAAAAGCAGCTTTGCATGCTGAACATATACCAATAAACTATTGTCATATGAATGGAGCACTTTTGCTTCTAAGTGGTATGAATATTCATATAATAAAAATAAAGTGGCTCCAACTTTGTGAAATTGCAGAGAACGAACAATAGTTCATCAAGCATACTACAAATGGAACTTGGATATGGAAGGTACCCTTACCAGGACCGGTGTGATTTTCTTCCCCTTTTTTGAAGTGGGACATGGGAGAGGTAAAAGTTTTACAGTTCTTACTCTTCCCAAATGAGCTATTTCCAAGAACAGATACTTTTGAACAGTTCAGGGGAAATTTTTGTCACACTATATGTTCTTACCCTGTCCCAAAGTCAGATACGATGAATTATATTTCCCATCATCTCCTCATTGATTTTAAACCAGACACCATGAAAATCCTGGATTCCTAGCAAATAATAAACTCTTTTAATATTTCCATCAGGGAATAATAAAATCATGTATGTATAAAAACATACCCTTTAGCATATGAAAGCATAGAAGCATGTGAACTTATACAATAACCAGTAGATACCTCATTTTGAGTACATTCACATATTGACACAACAATCTATGCCAAATAAAACCCTCATGAAGCCTGG
Organism: Promerops cafer; assembly: GCA_013398275.1. Lineage (NCBI taxonomy): Eukaryota > Metazoa > Chordata > Aves > Passeriformes > Nectariniidae > Promerops > Promerops cafer. Next base: position 651,305 of record VZSE01010345.1, read on the forward strand.
AACTCAATAAGACAGTGTAATAAAATCTAGGATACAACTTCCTGAAGTGGGGTCAAAATCATTATGTTCTACTAGGAATTGCTCAGGAAGGGTAAAATCCCCAGAAAAGATAACTAGATATCTAAGGAAATTGTTAAAGTAAAAAGAAACTTCATTTGGCATATTGCACTTGGTGTTTGGCACATGCATGACATAGGTACGGGTGCAAGTTTTCTAAACCTGAAAAGAAGGGGAAAATACACAAAGATTTTGCAGTATACTGAAAAAGCATTAAAAATCCATTTTGCAAAGTGCATGTTCAGTTTCTCATATTTCTGTAGTAATTTCAGCTAAACAATTTTTTTGGCTGTTTCTATAGAATTCATAACTGAAACAAAGGTTTATTAAATGTCACAGAAAAGAAAAAATGTAATTAGTGTTAATGTGATATTTATAATTTATGTCAACATTACTGTAAAAATTGCAAAGTGATCCAGCATTTGGTCATAATTCTGACACCAATTGTTTCCACAGTGAATTAATCCTATGAATTTATAGCCAAGATGAACACAACATAAGCCAGAGGAAGAACTGAATGAAGGAAACATAAAGCTCATTTGTGTATTCCCATGATTGCATGATGTTCCCCTGGCTGACCATTTCATCTGGAATTAGGGTCTCTATTTGATCAGTGACACATCAGACCAATGGCTCTTCTCTAACCCTTATCTCAGTCTTCCAGGCAAGAGTCCCAGAGCCCAGGAATTGAAATCCCTTTACCTAAGCTTCACTTCCCACCAAAAGATCCTCTCTGTTACTTTGAGCTTATCAGATTTCTTTGTCCAGGAGGAACCATCATAATGACCTTGTTGGCCCTGGAGACTATGTAGTTTCATTCACTGATTCCTATAGCAACCCAAGGATTTTATGTTTGAACTAGAGCATTTCAAAGACAATAGTGTTGATTGAGACTCAAAATAATATGAACTCATAGACAGAATAGGAATCAAAGACTGAAAGATAGACAGCTGTAATAGAACCCTTGGTAACCCATTCCAATAGGTGGTTTCATGGATTTCCTCTCTGCACCCTTTAAGTATGAAGAACAATATGTGACTCTTTTCCCACAGTAATTTGAATGTCCATGTGTGCTAACAGTAATAGCACTTAGGTCCACTTTACCCACAGATTATTAACTTCCAGGATATTTTGCTGAGACTATCAGGTGGTTGTTGCTCAGGCAGTCAGCACACTCCTCAAACTTACCAGGTAGATAATTTTAAAGCAAGGCTCTCATTAAGTGCCTCATTAAGTGCCCCCTGTTACAGGGGTAACAGGCAAGAAGGAGCCATAAAGATACTTGCAGACAGTTTTGCAAGGTTCAGTTCATCACTCCTCTTGTCTTCTCAACCAACCAGGTTTGAGTCCAGTCCCTGGAAGCATCTGCATGAGAAGTTTGGTGACACCCTGGATAATTCCTATTGGAATTACAGAGCTTGCTAGCAGAAGGAGCTCACTGTACAGAAACCTTGCCATGGGTGTGCCCTAATGTCACTCCAGCAAAAAAATCCAGCTGCTCGTCCTCTTCCTGATTGAAACATCTGGGGAATGGGAAGGGAAGGGAAGGGAAGGGAAGGGAAGGGAAGGGAAGG
>VZSE01010345.1:652963-723040 GCA_013398275.1 Promerops cafer
GGGAAGGGAAGGGAAGGGAAGGACACAGATTACTCTCTATCATTTGCAGGAAGAATAGGGAGCTGTTATGTTTGGCATTTGGGAGGAGAACTATTTCACTGTCCAATACTTCCTGGATATGTTTTTCTAGTCTAGGACATAAGCCCTTCACTCATTGCTCTCCTATATCGCTGACATTAGTATTAAAATTATTCCCTCCTTACGTCATTGCTAGAAGGCGATTTTGAGGAGTGGGACAACTTTCTCAGACACATTGTTTCCTCTCTGAAAAATGTGATAAATGTGGTATTTTTCTTTCCCTTACCAAAGGCTGGTCATATTTCATTCATATTCTATAAGTCAAAGGAGAGAAGAAAAAGAAAAAGGAAAAGGAAAGGGAAAGGGAAAGGGAAAGGGAAAGGGAAAGGGAAAGGAAAAGGGGAAAAAAAAAAAAGGGAAAGCAATGCAAAAAACAACTGTAAATACAGTTACCCTTGTAAAATTTAGGAAAACTTCTACCACCAGAGATACACGTCATTCCTCAGGCAAAACTTCCTCAGAGAAGTAGGAGTTTTTCCTTTCTCTTTCTTCCCTCTCCTTTTCCTTTCTATTTGCTTGATAAAGAGTAAATTTAGTATAAAATTACTAAATCTTACTGCTTATTTAGTATAAAAGTGAATAATTACAGCATTGGCCTTCAACTTTCTAACTTAAATTGCCACTTGTAGCCCAGATTATTTTTTTTTTTCTGAAAGAAAAAGACCCAGCCTCCTAGGGAAATAAAGTAGTATGAGAAAGGGCAGCACAGGCTTTTGCATTCCATTTGCATGTGCATCACATGGACTGCATATACAACACTCCTGATGCTGCCAATGAGAATTTTAAAGAGGATCTGCAGGTTTCTAAGTGTCTGGCCTCAGCTTCAGGACTCACAACCACAGTGAGGTCGGTAAGAATGGTGCCACAGGATTTAATTCTATCTCAGCTTTTTTTTTATAAAACCACTGAAGCTGCTCACTATGGAAAAAAACCCAAACCAACAACCTATAAACTACAGGCAGGACCCTTAAGATGGCTATTGTTAGGTTTGTTGTTAGGTTTTTTTCATACCAGAAAGAGATATGGAGGATTTATACCTGTCTCTGTGCTAGTAGGTGTAGGAAGTTCCTATTCAAAGATCTTGCTTAGGCACCTCTGCTGTTTTGTCATGATCAAAAAGCAACAGAAATGTTTGCTCTTAAGTGAACATGCAACTACTACTCTAAGTAATATATCAGGGCATTGGGCCAAGAAGTGAGAGACCTAGTCTTCCATTTCATCTTCAGAGTCTCACGCAACTCAAGACTGCTTTGCCCATGGGACTGCAACCTGTGCAGTCTCCTTCTACTGTGCACTAAAAAGAGCAGGCATCAGCAGAAGAGCAAATAAAGAAGGAAACCTTGTGGCTAAACCACTAATTGCAGAGTATGAGCTCCTACTTCCAAAATTGCTTTCTTTTTAATGAATGTTTATGCTGAAAAGTGCTTCCAAGGAGTAGGAACTGCAACTTCAGATGCTCCCCCATCTCCACTTGAATGCAATGAGGGAGAACTTTCCCAAATTCCCCTACCCCCATCATCATTTCATTCCTTGCTCTGCAGTGGCCACTCTTCAACCAGCAGCAGACCACCTCTACTCCCAGCTCACATAAACTCAGCATCCTCACAGCATGATTCTTGAGGAGAGTCATGTGGAAATCCCCAGGACGGTCCTCCTGATGTACCACAGATCAATTCAATGCCACTAGAATATGTGTCTGGGTGTACTTACTGTACCACAACCTGCAGAAGAGTAAAGCATGGAGAAGACTCTTTTCTGAGTGAGATAATGTCTTTAAACAGTCAACTAGGCGTTTCTAGAAATCATGTCTTAATGGAAAAAAAAAGGAGATTTTAATGTTTTTTACTCAGTTCAGTGAAAGAATTTCATTGTCTTAAATTTCAGTGTCTCTAGAAGATGCTGGCTTCAAAATTTTCAAAATACAGTTAGATAAAAGTAGCAGGAACAACTTTCCTCCAAATATGTTCAGATAAGACATAACCTCTGACAAGATAGGAGAGTTGAATTTAACTATATTTTTAGTCTCTTTTCTTTTCTTTTCTTTTCTTTTCTTTTCTTTTCTTTTCTTTTCTTTTCTTTTCTTTTCTTTTCTTTTCTTTTCTTTTCTTTTCTTTTCTTTTCTTTTTTTTCTCAAAGGCTTTTTGAAAGGATTATGTGTCAAACTATCAATATTATTAAAACACCTCCATCAGATGAGCTAAAAAATTCATTACAAAGTATAGAACCCTCAAACAGCCAGAGACTATGTAGATTATATAGGTACGCTTTTTAAAAAAAGAATTTTGCTTCATGTAACAAATATTTTTTGTAATTTTCATGGTTTAAATAGTTACTCAAAACAAACAATAAAAAAGCAACAGGTAGGGCAGCTGAACATCCTAAATTCTCCATTAAAATTGTGTTCTTTTATTGCCTACTGTTTTTATAATGTAATGCAACTGTGACACAGGGTATCTATCACCAAGACAAAGTAATGACTCAGAGAAAAAGATGTGTTGTATTCTTTCAAGTTTATCTCCAGGAAGTGATTTTGAACCCTCTGGGACTGAACTAAGCAGAAAGATGCAGCTAACACATCTAATTCAGCTGAACAGAACCACAAATGGGGTTTTAGCAATGTCTCACTGATGTTCAGAGGGACTATAAGGCTTGGTTTGAGTCAAAGGCCACTGAAATGTAAAGATTTTCATCAGGCTTATTTCAAAACCAAGGGGAGAACTACAGAGTTATGCCAAACAATAGATAAGATACAGGAGGTGCACCTGGAGCTCCTTCTAATAACACAAGAAAAAAAGCAGTTTAGGTTAAATTGAGAGACAGATTAAAGTCCTTTTAAGAGATGTTCTCATTAATTTAGAGACCTGATTAGTTAAGGTTAATTGAAGCCAAGATATACTATTCAAAAATAAAAGGAAAATAAAATTTTTTAAAGAAATAGTTTTATGAAGTAAACCCCTAAGGAGATAGTGATATTTAATTTCTGCTTCTCCTCCATACTCTTCTTTTGCTCTTGGTGGTGGTTTATTTTCAAAGAGAATGAAAACAGAGACTAAGAATTTGAGAGTGATTAAGAATACAGAAAATATGGAGAATAAAATGGAATCTGTGCCAGAATATCACTTAAGACAGGGTTGAGGTGAAACTCAAATGTAGCACCTTTATAGTGATAAAGTTCATTCAAATATAACAAACAAACAAATGTGTGCAAAAAATGGAAGACCTAACTTTAAAAATTTGAGAGATCTGACATTGGAGAGTTAAAGACAGAAATGTCTTTAAGAAAATTAAAATTAAAACCAAAAGAAAATCTTATAGAAAACAAGGGAAATATGTATTTCCCCAGAGGGGACACAGACAAAGGAAGAACTGAGAAATCCCAGATATACAGAGAAAATAAAGGAAAAATAAAGAGGAACATAAACTGTAAATTTTCATATAGAAATGAACACATTAAAAAGGTTTGTTGAACAAGGCTTTTTCCCTTGTATTTTACACTGACGGGTTTTTTTAAGTGACACAGCTGACTATGTATCTTTCAAGTTCTGCTGACACAGCTTGTTTTCTCAAGATCTCTTGCCCAGAAAAAAAGCTTCTTTGGAAAAAAAACTCTTAGACATTTTCAAAACCCTCAAGAATTTGCCTGGAAGAATGTCATTCAAAAAATCTCAGGCCTGACTGCCTGATTTAAAAAAAAAAGCAAGCAAAAAAAAAAAAAAAAAAGAAACAAAAAAACAACGAAAAACAAAACCCCCACCACAGTTGCTACTTTTTGCAAAAATGCTTAGGTACAGACATTTTTCATAGGTTCAAGACAGTACAAATTTATAGGAAGGCTGGGGTTTTAACCCATCTATAAAATGGCAGTTCTAGGGGGAATTAACCTGTGGATGTCTTGGTTTTGACACCATATCTCTATTTTTTATCAAATATATCAAGAGAGGTGTTACCCCATGCAGTCCATATTGCTTTGACTGAAGATGTCTAGTGTTAGTGTTTGAAGCTTGTGTAAAAGCTCAAAATTACAGAGCAAGTACACTTAGAATGCCTTGAAAACCTGATTTGGGAATAATTTCACTATTATAGATGACAATTAAGGTAAATATAGCCCTCTTAAAGTGGAAACAAAAACAGTCTGGCAAGAGATGAACAACTGTATTATAAATCATTGGGAACAACTGGAAAGATTATGCCAATTTAGGTTCTCCAATCTGAGTGGGAAAACAAATATTCAACTGTAATAAACAAATAAAAAACCTGCAGAAGTCCTTTTTTAAGGTAATTTCCAAAACTGAAACTCCTTTTTTTATTATCCAGTGTGAGCATATTGTTTTCTGAATGTAGTCTTTTTTAACAGTAGATATAACCATTAACATCGTATGGAAATGAAAACTGATATTTTTTCAAAGCTAAAATGGCCCAGCAGGTAAAAAAATCCAAATTTAAATAATAAGATATATAAGCATTTTTTTAATCGAATGCATATTATTCTACTACTGCTTCACAAAGTTTTTCCTTTTATTTTTCTTTTCTTCCTGAGAGCAGTGCAGCATAAGCTAGTTTACTGATTGCTATACTGGAAATATTTTAGAGAAAAATAAATACCTTGGGGTTTGTTATGAATTGCCATAGCTTATCATTGTAGAAATATTCTGTGTTGTACCCAAAGTAAAAGGCAAAAAATGCTAAAAGTAAATACTGATTTCTGTGCATAAAGTCATAGGAAGAGAGGAAAGTGGGCCAAAAAAGTTCCATGGAACAAAATGATTGTATGTAATTTTCTATAATAACTGTAATTATAAAAATATTCTTATTAATAAGGAAATAATACAAAACTCCTGGCAAAGCCTCACCCAAGCATTTTTTGACATGAAAAGGCATGGCTCAATTTTAAAAATTCTTGTTACATAAATAATAAGATTTAAAAATTCTTGTTACTTAAATAAGATCCTTGCCTTTCATATACTGATTCGGGGGCTTCTTTTCTTTTTACAGCTATGTATATTTTTTGCTTTGTTGGAATGTGTCCTTGATAATAACACTTTCAGAAGTATAAATTGATAAATTTTGGCATAGTTATTTTTCCTGGCAGGGTTCTACAATAATGAAATAAAAACAAAGAAGTTTCTCTGCATGTATATGATGGTATTTCTTGATAACAATACTGGTAAATGTGCATCAAAGGAAAGAACATGTCATCCTGGATCTGTTCCGATATACGAAATGATTTCTAGAAGCCAATTTTAAGTCTCTGTTATTTTTGCTGTTAAGTAGAAGTGCCATTGAAAAAGAAATGTCAAGCCCCTTGGGCTGAAAGCAGAAAAGCTATACAATGCCTATCCTGTTTGTGAACTCTGGTAAAGTCCAATTAAGCCTTCAAGCAATACCTTGCATGTTTCCCCAGATGTAAAGGACTTTATGGTATCTGAAGTTTTCTTGCTTTTTCTCTTTCCTTTCTTTCTTTTTGCCTGCTAAAATAATTAGATCTTGGGAGACAGAGCAGGAAGTTTGCACTTTCCTTTGGCAATCTTGATTCTCTCCTTGTATTTTTGTGTAGTGGAAACACACTATAGTCCTACCTCAAAAAATTATATTGGAATATTTATAGCTTCTAAAGATAATGTAGCACATCGAACACCTGGTTGCACCAGGGTCAATCCAGACTGGGGCATGAACAGATGGAGAGAAGCCCTGCTGAGAAGGACTTGGGGGTGTAGGTGGATGAGAGGCTGGACATGACCCAGCCATGGCACTCACAGCACAGAGAGCCAAACGTGTCCTGGGCTCCATCCAAAGCAGCGTGGGCAGCAGAGGAGGGAGGGGATTCTGCCCCTCTGCTCTGCTCCTGTGAGATGCCACCTGCAGTGCTGCATCCAGCTCTGGGGTCCCAGCACAGGAGGGACATGGACCTAGTGGAGGGAGTCCCAAGGAGGCCACCAAGATGATGAGAGGGGTGGAGAACTTCTATGAGGAAAGTCTGAGAGAATTGTGCTTGGCCTAAAAAAAGAGAGAGAAAGTACCTGAAGAGTACTGTACCTGAAGAGACCCTACAAGAATGGTGGATAGAGGGCATTCCAAGGGCATGTAATGACACAATAAGGGGGAATGGCTCAAAGCCTAAAGTGTAGGTTTAGATCAGATATTAGGACGAAATTCTTGACTGTGAGGGTGCTGAACCACTGGAACAGGTTGCCCAGGGAAGCTGTGGATGCCCCGTCCCTGGAAGCATTCAAGCTCAGGCTGGATGGGGCTCTGAACAACGTGGTCTAGTGAAGGTGTCTCTGGTCATGGCAGGGAAGTTGGAAGTAGGTGGTGTTGAAGTTCCCTTCCAACCCAAACCATTCTAAGATTGTGTGATTCTCTGAAACATAAGTAGAATTATCATCTTGAGCTGTGAACTAAGCAGGTTCTGCAAACTGTGTATGAACATTACCGGCAGGTTTCCTCTAGTCTTTGGCAGAACAAAGGTTTTAAGAAGAATCTGAGTACAATAAGAGATGGTGTACATTTGGTCTGATACTGTATCTTAGGATTTGAGTCAGTCTCGAACATGTATCTTAGAATGCTAGAAAGAACATAGCTTGGGTTAACTTAATTGTCATTGAGAAAGAGAGCTGAACTCCACACAACCATCTTATAGAGAACATCTGAAAAGTGATACTTTGGTGCATATAAACCTTAAAGTGTAGTAACATAAATTCAGCAGTAGTCTTTAGAATTTAGAAACACCATTATTTGTGGTTTAGGTTTTTAAGGGAGGGCTTTTTTTCTAGCAATTTTGCTTTCTGGTAGTATTTGAACTTGAATACAGAACAGACACTTCAATTTTCTCCCTGCATAAAAATACTTTGCACCAGACACCTATCTCTATAGAAAAATGTTTTGTTCACTGCATCCCCTATATTCTGCCATCATTATCCCACTGGGTCTTCCTCCCTCAAATATCCCCAATTTTCTTTTTCTTTCCTTGAACCAGTACATTTAACTTTCTCCGTAAGCTTCACATTGTTGAAAAATCATTTTGTTTTTTCTGTTGTGGTTTGTGAGTTTTTTCCATTTGGGTTTTGGTGCTGCTTTTTTTATTTTTTGGTGTTTTTTTTTTTTTTTTTTCCGTGATGACCTTTTTTTTTATTATTTTAAGCATTTGGAAACGAAAAAAATGTGAACTGTAATTATGTTGCAGGCCACAGGCACCATGAACTGTCCAGAATAAACAGGGATGAGCACTGTGTAGCACAGAGCCTGCCAAATTGAAGCCACAAATCAATTCTTTTTGAGCACTCAATGTAGCAGAAATGGCAACTTTTCCTTCAGATAATTCTGATGAGAACAGAAAATGACCCATAAAATCTTGGACATCTCTGGTGGAAACTAGTTCAAGTATAAAAAAGATAAATGAAGTTTATATACGACTGGATATCCAAAAATACCTTTGCGTTGACACACGCAGACAGGTAGAGTGAGGGTGACACATCTGCCAAGTTTGTAAGTGTTTACTTTCAGGTTAGACAGTTTGCTGTGAGTCTTATTGATAGCTTTGAAATACCTAAGCTTCATGAGAAGAACTACAGCCCAACAACTTCTTTTGCACGTGGACAAGTGTACTAAGCAAGAAACAGTAAGTTGCTTTCCACATCAGTCTCAGTTGCCAGTGCCAGTAACTTTTAAACATTTCAGTGATGATCAATACAAAAAGCTTGGAAGTGGTGTACATTCACAAATTACGGTTAAAAGAGCACAGTATTTCATTGTATGTCCCTATATAGATAAGTAATTCTTATGCCCATTTGCTCCTTGTATTTCCTAATAAAATCTCAGGAGCAGTCACCTTAATTGCAAAGTTACAGTTTGTAAAAGCCTTTTTGCACTTTATACATGTGTTCTACACAGGTGTAGTGTCAAATTCAGAAAACTGGATTTTGAATTAAACACATACATTTTCATCTGGATGTATAAAACCTTATTGTGAATACCTTAAGGGTATATACAATGCATGCTTTTCATTTATGTGGGTCATAAATAGCAGGCAGAAACTTTTATGAAAATATGTTTTAAGTTGATCACTGTGTCTGAACAGAAAAATCCTTGAAATTATTTTCTTGTGCATTGCAAGAACATGACTCCTGCAATCTCCAAAGAAATATAAGCAAAGGGAAGATAATAATCCATCAGAAAACCCCAGCTGCTAGGGGTAAAATTGGTGAGTTCATGCCCTTGTGAAAGAATACATTTTGAAAGTGACCTTTTCTAAGAGAACATATTAAACATAGCTTTTTTATTTTTTGCCTTTGGGTCAATTAAATTGTGACAATCTCACTGTGATCTTGTTTGGAACAGTGACAAAGAATGCCTTCTAAAACTCCCTAGGCTTCCTCTGAAAAAAACCCCTACAAGTTCTGATGGGAATCGCATGTGCTCAATCATTTAAATTGTGTAAACTCTTTCTCACACCAGAGCGTGTGCATAACTTAATTCATGTCAAAAGTCTGAGAATAGAGATTACAGGTACCTGTAGTCTCCAGTTAGATGCTCTTAAATTCCAATTCTAACCATTCAAGGTTTTTTTTTTCCCTTTGTTTTATTGTTTTTTTCCCTTTTGGAAGTCCCTTGAGAAATTCCAAGAAGTTAGTTGATAAGCTGTTAGTGTTACAGCATTTAAGCCTCAGTTTATAACACAGCACCTACTGCTTTCTTATGTTGAGTAAGATAAGAGCCCACAATCTACTCAGTCTTTGATTCCCAGTTGTATCTTTGGAACATCTCGTTGCAAGTTGAATAGCTGCTTCTGCAGTGCCACTGGTAGTGAGTGGGGAATTGCAATTAAAATGCAGCATCTGAAGCACTGCTGTACAACAGAGAATGGAAGGCAAGGAAGCAGACTGTGACACTTTAAAGCAATTCATTATTACTTATGTGTCTTGCAAAGATACTGAAATAAACAAAACTATTTTCAGACAAACACAGAGCAGATAAATGTGCTTAAAGTAAAAGTAGTAGATCAGGCTATGTATTATCCTGTGAAACTCAACAATCTGCAAATGCATTCATTTGAGTAAAGAGCTTTATATGCAGCCAGCCTCATAAGTAAATACATAGGGGTTTTAAATAACCTTTAGGTTTTTAAATAAACATTTCAAGGTAATGCATTTTTGATTACTATTTGTTAGGAGAAAAAATGAAATGGAAGAACATTTGAAAATATAAGGAATTGTGGGCTAAGCAAGATTAAACTCTGAATTCAGTTTCAATACAGTAGAAACAATATAATCCAGAGCTGAATATGCCTAAACACAAGAATAAAAACTCAATATATTTTAAAAACTTAAAAGATCTTAAGAAAATGATATGTTAAATTCTTACCAATTTCATGTTTGTCTAGAATGCAATAATCTGAAAGCTTTGTCAATCAAAGACTTTTAGATATTCTTATATATACTATATTGTGCCTAATGTCCCAGGGAATAAAAAAAAACTTAAATGCAAAGTTTAAATGTTATGTTCAAGCAGGTTAAAAGAGTTCTATATAACATTCCAAAAAATTAAAGCTGACAGTGCTTTTAAACACATTGCATTATGTCATTCTTTACCTTACTGTAATCAATCATACATGCCTTTTTTTTAGATGAAATAGTAAGAAACTTCAAATACCAATACAGATAAATCCTTAATGATGTCACTAAGTATACTGGGAACATTAAATTAACTGATGAAGCCTAAGACACACAAGCAGCTGAAGATACTGGTAGTGCTGTGGATGGGAACCCTACTGCTGCTTATGAGATGGAACAGAACCCTTCAATATCTTTCTCCAGTTATTTGGGATGTAGCAAACATCTCTGACCCCTCTTTTGATCTACACACTGGGTTTCCATGGAAAATGAAATCACAATCTTTATCTCTATGTCCTACAATGCAACTTAAAGGAAGCGATATTTGATTTGGAAATGAAAACCACAATAGGTGTTTTGATTTCTGTGGAAAACTAAACTCTCTGTGGTATGTATCACATACCATACATCTGTGGTAGCCAACATCTGTTACAGGTATAACTAAGTGCAAAAGAAATATTCCATTCCCCAGTCCTCCCCTCTGTTCTTACCACTCTCACATCCAGCCAACATGCACAAGCAGACACGACATGCAGATACACACAGAACATCTCTTGCTCCTGCATTAAGGGAAAAACACGTTGCTCCAGAATTATTAGAACATAAATTTCAGGAACATGTATACTTATATGTAATTAATTTGTTGTTACAGGCTCTTTAGAAGGAATTGGCAGGGCAGAAGGGCAGGGGGGTGGTGTTGTATATAATGGAGGTGCTAGAATGTATGGAGCTCACAGCTGGCAATGACACAGTTGAGAGCCTCTGAATAAGAAAGAAAGGACAAACAAATGATGCAGATGTCACCATGGAAGCCTGCTATAGACCTCCCAGCCAGGACCATGACACTGACAAGTTATTCTTTGAGGAACTAAGGGACATTTCCAAGGAAACTGCCCTTGTTCTTATGGAGAACTTCAACTTGCCGAAAATCAACTGGGAACATCACACAGGTCCAACCTGGGCCAGAAGATTCCTGAAACATCTGGATGACAACTTTATGGAACAGGTCCTGAGGGAGCTGACTCGGAAAGATGCCCTTCTTCATCTACTGCTTGTCAACAGAGTGGATCTCGTCAACAAACTGGAGATTGGCAGCTGTCTTGGCCACAGCGACCACAAAGTGATTGAGATTAAAATCTTTGTCGACAGGAAGAAAGGTGCCAGCAAAACTTCAGCCCTGGACTTGGACATAAGGAGAGCTGACGTACGGCTGCTCAGAGAATTAATGACTGAAATCCCCTGGGAAAATGTTTTTTGCAGGTGCTGGCATTCATCAGTGCTGCTCACTTTTTAAATATCACCTCCTAAGAGCACAGGAGCAGGCAATTCCTACAGATAAGGGAGAAGGAAGGCTTGGCTGAACAGGGATATCTCTCGGAAATAAGGCAAAAAATGAAGATGTAAACCCAGTGGAAGCAAGGTCAAGTGACATGGGAAGAATACAGAAATGCTGCTTGACAGTGTAGGGAGAAAATTCATGCTGCCTAAGCTCAACTGGAGACGAAGCTGGCCAAAGGCAGTGTGAAAATGCTTCTGTTGTCCTGTTATGGACGAGGATGGTCACGTTACAAACAGGGACAGAGACAAGCCAGAGATGTTTAATGCATTCTTTGCCTCTGTCTTCAACACTGATGATGGACCAAGGGCATCTCAGTACCCTTAGCTGGAGGACCTTGACTGTGATAAACTCCCAGTTAACCCTGAAATTGTGTGGGATCTGCTGCTCCACCTGAATTCCTTTAAATCTATGGGGTCTTGTGGGTTTCATCAGAGTATCCTCAAAGAGCTTGTTGATGTCATTGCAAAGCCTCTCTTGATGATTTTTGAGCAGTCTTGGGAACCTGGAGAGTTACCCTAGCTGATTGGAAGCTGGTGAATGTGGTCCCAGTTTTCAAGAAGGGCAGGAAGGAGGACTATGTAAATGTAAGTGTGTATAAAACACACTCTAGCAACACCCACACTGTTCCTCCTTGTCTCTTTTGGGGAGAATAAACAACATGTGACACACTAATAGTGCAACTTTATATGCTGGTGAGCACTGTAAGGAAACTGATATGAAAGAGATAATGAAGTTAATCTGCTTTTTTAAAAACTTCTGGAAGCTCATCAAATAAAGATTCTAGGTCCATAAACACTGCCAAATTGCACACTACATAGCTGTAAATTGTAAGACCGCTCCTTTCAATTTCTAAATGTTACTCAAAGGAGCAACTATTACAGACAATTTAAATTTCTGGTTGTGAGTGTAGTAATGTCCTGGCATTTCTTCTGGAAGATGAAATACTGCACCTTTACAAGCCTTCTAATAACTCAACTGGCTGAACAATAGACACATAGTAGCTAGGAATATTTTTGTGAATCCTACACAGCCATGGTTTAAAAATGCTGAGAACTGCCAGCTGGATGAAAAGAGATGAAAACCAACACAGTATTGTAAACTCTACACTATATAATTTTCATAGAGAAAATACATTTTAAGACTTTGCAAAAAAAAAGGAAGAATGACTGTCAGGTGGATTACTCTAAAAAATCCAAAGCCAACCAACCAAAAAAACTTCTGTGTGTGTGTGCCCCCTGGACTTCAGAAGAGAGGGCAGAGAGAGCTGTGACCACTAATTCAATAATTTGAATCTGAATGAGAGCAGCAGAAAGAAGGGATCACTGAAATAATTTATTGAAGATGCGTAATACATGTTGAATTTAACAATGAATAACTAACTCAACTATTATAATGCAAAAAAGCATTATAAGCAAAAAATTATCATTATTCTATTTATACAATGCACAGAAATATGTTTAATGAAACATCTACAGTAACTTTCTAATTTCTGTAGCACCATACCTGATGCAGTTAGATGTATTTCTAAAATATGTAACAAAATATCTTCCTTGTTATACAGACCACATCATTAATAATTCCCATTTTACTATAGGAAGTACTGTGACATTTCTTTCAAGATGTTTTTTGGATTATCATATATAGTAATTCTGTATGTTTTAAAAAATATTTATCCATTTGAAATCAAACAACTGATTGTATCACATCGTATGTTGTTCAGAACATACAGTGCAATGTAGAACTGGAGAATAAAATTAAACTCAAAGCTATCTTTCCATTATTAATTTTACCACTAGAAATTTGGCAAATTTGGCACCAACAGAAAAAAAATGAAAGACTTTTAAAAAATCTATTTCTGACTCACACTATCAAGAGACAGGAATTATTTAAGTCAACCAGATGTGTTATCTTACAAAACTTTAATGGCTAATCTTCCAGCCCATTTCCTGTATAAGAAATTTCTGTTTCAAGAAAGTTCTACTTATATATCACATAAGAATAATGGCAGCCAACATGATGGAAGTTAAAAGCTCAAACTGTGTTAGTGGCAAGTGACAGTTAAGAAAAGAAAACTCAGAGATGCTCATGCACACAACATCATTTTTCTAACCACTGCGATCTTCAGGATGACCTACTTACAGAATTTTCTTTGTAGGTTTTTCTTGAAGGCTTTTTATATTGCCAAGACAGCTAGGATTATCATAGTGTTCAATCCAGTTTGCTAAAGTAGGATAAGGTGCCATAACTACTTTTTGCTCAAGAATTAACTGATGTCAGCTCAGTGCCTCTACAAACTGCTTGGTTGGAGAATGCAGAAATCGAAACAGTAATTTTTCTAACCTTGGATTTTTTTGGTAAAATACTCAGTGATTAACATGCTTCTAAAGGGCATGCGTCTAACCCACAGTTAAGTCTTCTGAGAACATCTATTCTCTCTGTCATTTGAGCTTCATACCAGTCCTCTTTTAAGTAATAGAAGAGTTTAATGTACTGTAATAAAGCACAGAAATATTCATGCTAGTTCAGATTCCTGTAGAAAACCTGTTACCTTGAGCTCAATTACGTAGCTCTTTCTCAGCATATGCTGTCTGTTCTGTCGATCTACCACGGGGAAACAACATACATTGCACACAGCTTTTTCTGTCACTTCTTCCCCATTTTACCACATAATAGATTTCTTAACAGCTTAATATACCTTGATTATAGTTTTATTCTCTCTAATTTAATCTGAATTTCTCTCAATTTTCTTCTTCCCTCATAAAGGTATTGTTCTTTCCTCATTGTTTAAACAAGAATACCATTTTATCAAGAAAGCACTTTGTTAATATAAATCAAAACAGCTGGGAAACTGGAATCTTTAAGGAGGAAAACCCAGGGTATCTTTGAAATCCAAAAGCAATCTTCTGAAACCCACTTTTTAATCATATATTTTTATTATGGCCATATTAATTATCATGTTATTATGAATGTCTGTCCATTTTTTGAAAGCAAGCAACTCTGAATGTATATCACCTCACAATTAGTTACTTACTTATAACAGAATGCAAATTTCATATCATATTCCATACCAGTCCCCTGATTAGGAATTCTTGAGTAGATTTTATGCATCTGTTTAGATGGATACCTTCCATTACTCTCCATCACATTAAGATGCTAGTTATTGCAGAGAAATAGAGTGTTTTAGATATTCAAGAGTGTTTTAGATATTCATAGCTTCTCTGTACTAACACCGTTCAGTAACAGCTAAATGTAGTCACATTCATATTTTCAGCAGCAGTTTGCATGATGCCAATACACAAGAAAATTTAGCCATCCCCTTAATTAATTTACATCAGTAAACTGCCTTGAAGCTCTGGGTGATTAAATATGGTTTTCATTCTGTGAATAATGGAATTAATATCTCATTCCTAAACTAAAGGAAAAATCTAAATTAAGGTGTTGATCCTGTTTTTATTTCTATAGATCTGTGTGTATAAACATCTTTTACTCTTCCTCCAGCATTCACCTTTTTTTTTCTGTACAGTCTAGAGGTCTTCTGAGTAGTCTAGAGTTGTTTTTTTCCTCCATGTAGCTTTCTTTGCAGAAGAGACCTGGTGATGTCTTAAGGCAGTTTCACTGTAGATTATCTTCTGAGTCACCCAGTTCTGTGTTCTGCACAGATGTTGTATTGCAACAGTTCCAAAACATGTTTGAGCGTATACATCTTGGGGGAAAAAAGTAAAAACATTACTGTATTTATTGTTTTTTTAGTAAATATAACTCTTTATCAAATAAGTTTTGATTTTATGTGACGGACAGATAGTGGATATTAAACCTCCCCTACTGTTGGAAAATATTTATCTCATGTTTTATTTTTTTTACAACACAGTCTTTAGGTTAAAAAAGCAGTAATGTATGCCATATCATCTATGAAAATAAACATTTTATTTTAAACTATTGATTGGCTTTGTTGGTTTTTTTTTTACTACTTGCAATTTATCCAGGCTCAGCATTCACCCTATAGATAGATAATTTCTGTTGAGAAGTAGTTGATTTTCTGTAGTCTTCAATTTAGTCATTGTTTTTTAAGGAGAGTTATCATCATTTGTGATCTTATTGTCATGACTTTGCAAAACCAAACTAGCTGCCTGCCACAGACTGCCCAGCCCCATTTGTGTGTAACCAAAAGCTGCCTTGTGAACACATAATTAGCCATGGTAGGAAACCGGAGTTTGAAACCATGAGTTATCCAAACATCTCAACATTTCATGTAGAAGGCAACTTTGTTTTTTCTTCCTTTTAAAAATAGCAAAAAAAAGTTGTCTTTCTCTTTTTAATTGATGCGTAACTGTTCCACTTAATGTAAACTTTTTAGGTACTCCTATGGAGGAAGTTCTAGAACACCTGTTTGGACTCAAAACCTGTGAACCACAAAATGGGGAGGTGAGACAGAGAGGAATTGGACCTGAATGAGGGCAGTTAAGAGATGAATGTGAGACTGCTAGAGTTGGGTGTATTCCACAACTGATTTGTTTTTCTAGTCCTCTCACTCTGGAGAGAAATCTCCTGGCTCTGAGAAATGTTTTCTAACTGAAGATCCATCAAAACTGGCAGGTAACCATAAAAAGCTTGGGTTTGACAAATCAGTGCTTTATAAAAAGAAAATGCTTAAAAAAAAAATCTTAAGGTTTTGCCAAGGGTTTTCATTTACTTAAGCATCAAAAACATAAAATTATAAAAAGGGAGCCCTTTAACTTAAGGCTTTAAATTAATTTTGTCTGGTCTTGTTTGTTTGGTTTAAAAGTTTGTTCTCTAACTCAACTAACTGTACCTTCAATTTGTTCCCTGCCTGGAATATACTTCTAGAGCTAAATGTTTCAAAATAATATGATTTATATTCATATGTACAGTCAGATGCATGTGTGAAATACCAGTGGAAAAATATCAGTGAATTGTAAGCACTGCTTAGTAAAAACAAAGAAATCACCTCTGTTGCTCTGGGCACACTAGAGTTATTAATTTCATATTCAAGAGGAAAAAAAGATATATACATATATCAGAAGTGCTTTGAGCCATAGAGATTAATTTTGTTGATCAATAATGTGTTAGCTGTTTTCTATTTCACAAAGAATTGTGCTTGATCTTTCCATTTGCAATAAGTTACATTTGAAAGGCCAAAGCAGTATCAGTAGAATAGCAATCTCATGCAAGATAAAACCCATCTCCTTTAAAAAAAAAAGAAGGAAATAAATAAATAACAACAACAACAAAAAAAAAGCAACCCAAAACAAAATAAAAACAACAAGACAGAAATCTTTTCCTGAGGGAAGTAATTCATCACATACATAGATATTTGGCTATACAACTAGTTTCAAGCTTCAGGTGTATGGGACTGGAATTAATAAAGCTACAACTACAGCATGAAATTCACAGTTATCTAAGATAATCAGAGTTTCTTCCTGTACTTTATTTACTCTGTAAAAACCTAATTCCTGGAACTAACAGTTGGAAGCAACATCAATAGAAATATTTTACAGTAAGTAGACTCACTCCAAAAAATAATGAAAACAGGAAACAAATAATTGAATTTTGTTGAATGTTTTCTTTCAGGAGCATAAGCATGGTAGTTACAGTTGTAGAGATTTGAGCAGAACCGCTTAGTACTTAGAGCCAACAATAAATATAGTGATAAGGCCTGTGTAATTAAGGATCAACATTTTAGATTCTCTCCAAAGATGAAATTATTCAATGCTTTTATGAGAAAAAGATTAGAACATGCATCACTTGTGCCAATTCAATAGTCTAATAAAGTATTCATTTGTCTTTTTGTTTGTTCTGAACTTTTTTGTTTGCTTGTTTTTTAGGTGTGTTATTAAAAACAGTGTTACATTTGTTACATGCTAAACAGATGTTAATTTCTGCTTCTAGTAAAACTCAGACATCTGGAGACCAGTTAATGAGATTTATACCAAAAAAAAGAGGGAAGTATGAAACATAGGAAACACAAGAAATTGTGTTTCTTGTCACCTTCAGTTGTCTGGAGTCTTGAAAGGCTAGTAGAATTATATTTCTGTAGCAGAACAAAGTGGACAATGAAATTATTGGACTGATATTATTTTTTCATAATTGGTTTGCTTTCCTTCAAATGAAACATTCAAACTGTCGTAGCTGGATCAAGAACAGATCTTGAAACTAAAGCACATATCCTCAAATCTTAACTGGTTGTAGGAAGCTCAGGTAGATTATCCTTCAAAAACAACAGACCTAACCACAAATTCTTGGGGTACCTGAACTTTTCACAGACTGCAAGGCTTAGTCTGCCAGTTCAGGTGTGTTCAACCTGTTCCTGGAACTGTCTCAAATTTATTCCCCCACTTTCTGCCATAGTCCTCTGTGTACAACAGGAGCTGGGCTCTGCCACTTAGACCTGAGAAGTTGATCTTGGCAAACTCAGTAGTTCATATTTTACATTTAGGTAAGGTATAAATGTACAAAACATTGTAGAAGTCTCCTGTTTTTTTTTTTTCATTTATATATGAAATCACACTGAAGAAGCAATGACCTTAAAATAAAACATTCATCAACTTTCAAATCATCTTTCAAGGTGATGATTACATGAAGATTACTCCTTATAAACTGCAAAGCAGACAGCTTTAAAGCATAATTATAGTATGACCATGATCACTTGGAACTCATTTTGGAAACAGTGTGATGACTGCTTCTGAGGAATTATCATGTTTTGAAGAACTGCTATATTCAGAATTGGCAAAAGCAGCAGCTTAAAAAAGTGTCCACCTTTAAACTGCTATTATTACATTTCTGGTAAAACATAAGAGTCTGTATCTTAATGACAGTATCTTAAAGCAAAATGAAAGGGCTCTTCACCATCCAGTCAAAAAAGAAATCATGAGCAAGTTTGCAGAAACCCATTTTTTTTCAGTATTTAAAATACTTTTAACACATTTCAGTAACATTTTGTGCAGGAAGTCACGGTAAGAGAGTTTGTTTATTTTGGTTTTATCTTCTTCTATCTTTGTTGTTTTGCTTACTATTTTGGCTTGCATTGATTTGTTGGTTGTTTTTGTTCTTTTTCTTTTCCTTATTACAGATCAAATTTAATGCTACAATTAGAAAATTACACTTTCTGAAATGCATAAGTTCTAAGCTGTCTTAGAAGGATGTCAGTAGGTTGTTAAGTACAGGAATGGTATTGTGCAGATGTGATAGCTAACATCCTCTTGCTGGTGCAAGTTCATAATTTCACTATTTTGAAGGAGCCACCAAGTCACCTATTTGCACAAATTAGGAGTTGAATATCACAGATGTTCTATATAACAATTTTAAAAGTATTATGACAATATTATATACAGTCTAATAATTGCTGGCAATTTAAGCAATCTGTTAATTATAACAGTAATCCTTAACTCCACATAGATACTGATTACCACTGTGTGCAATCTTAACCTTTGAAAAGTGGGGAAAATATCAGCACCAGCTGCATGGACCAGAACTGGTGTGTGCAATCAGTACACTTCTTTATTTATATAAGACCACATTTTATTGATCAGTCATGCTTAGAATTGCTGACAAAAAATTGTGCTAAGAGTCACAGTCATTCTAAGTGACAGTAAGCCAGAGTAGTCTTAAAACTGCTCTAGTTGTTGATAAGTTTTTACTTCAGAATAGAAGATCTTGTGTTAGGAAAGCTTGCACTAACATAGGAGTTTGTTGTCATACTTCTTTTGCCAAGATTTTTTAACTGAAAGTCAATTTTCTGTCTCAGTACACTTAAACAACAAAACCCTGATTTATTTCCCTGAAACTAGAGTCTGGCAATAAAACAAAGCTGATATGATTAAGTGTATTTCCAGATGATGGCCACAAAGATAAATAAAAACAATAAATAGCATGAACAGTTCAAGATTTCTTGAAGAATATACCAAAGAGATGATGTTGCTAAAAAAAGCTTTTCTTAAGACTTCAAAAACATTGAGCAGATTGTAGTTTTTCCAAGTAATCAGTTCTGGAAATCAGCTCCCAGGGTAAAAAATAAAATGCTGAAAGATAATATGCTGTGAAGGCAACATGCAGGGAGCAATCAAATGAAGACTACCAATTACCTGTAGAGTGCATTTCTTACAGTTATAGAGGAAAAAAATTGGAAATGATTAGCCAGAAAGTGAAACAGAAAACCGGAAGAAGAAACAGAGTGAAACAGAGTACAATCACAAGATTAATTTAAAATATAAACATTTCTTATATTGCTGAGTGTAAGCATATTTCAAACCCAAACATCCAGACGTCTCTTGAAATACTACTATCTTGGATGAGTTTATTCCATATGCGTTAATGAATAGCATTTAGAATGCTAATGGATTACATTGGAAGTATACTGACCTTATTTGAAGAGCAATTAAATAGTGAATAAGTGTGTTGCATATTATGTGTTATCAAATTACTCTTTGCATATGCTAGGGATAGTTGAAGATCTGTTTATCATATCACATTCCTTCATTTTGATTTAGTTCAAAGTGAAGCACTTAGAAAAAACAGAAATGTTATTCAGTGAGCAAATAATTGATAAACTTCTAGTTCTATTGGGTTTTTGTGGTTTGTTTTCCTACTGGAAACTGAAGAAAAATAGGGAAGAGAAAAAGAAAAAGGAAAAAACAAATCCCACCTCCAAAATCAAGCAAACAAGCAAGAAAAACCCTCCCCAAAACCCAATCGAGTTTGTCCTTAGCTGTACTCTAATACTAAGAAATTCAAGGAAATGCATATGAACAAGTGGAACAAGTGAAGATTAAGTTCCTGTCCATGCTGTTATTTAGCTAGATATGTCACAAGTTTATAAGTTCATGTAGTTTTCCTACAGTAACAAGTATAACATAAAGAAAATATATTACCAGATAAAAAAGTTTGTTGTGAAATTTCCAATTTACTTTTTTCCCAATAGATTAATAAACTGTGACTAGGATAGTGATCTCTACTAGGTTAGGAAAATATTGAGGCCTGAACTACACCAACTGTGCAGTTTAAGTATCACATGAGCTTTTAGTCATTTTAATCAGGAGAAACCCAACTGCTGTATATGCAACTTAAGATGATTTCTACAGTCAAGAAATAACTGATGTAGTATTCATGACAGTTTCCAAATGAAAAAAAATAATATTACATCAACCAAAAAGATTTCAGCTTTTTCTACAAATGTAGAAAATACTAATTTATTTAAAGTCACATCATTCACTTTCTATTTTGCAAGCAAAATCGAGTCTCATTTTAATTTCTGAAGGAAGAGTGTTCAGTGGAATATGGTTCCAAGACATCCACTATTTTTCTATTGCCTGCTTACCTATTAACTCTCTGGGCTGCCAGGATCAAAACCATGCAGAGATGGGCTCAGAGGCCACAAGCTCCAGGCTTACTGTCCCCACATGCTAGGTTTCCATTCCAAATGTCAAATGGTACTTGGTACCACTGAATCTGGACATCTGAAAATCCTTGTGGGGATCCAAGAATTCCTTTCCAGTAGTGTTCAGACATTTCAAACAAGAAGTTTAGGGGTTCTCCCTTAAAAATGACAGAACAAAGCCTAAGAACTTAGATTTTAAGGTGGTTTCATTAAGAATATTTATATGGAAACCAGTTTGAATTACTGTTTAATGAAATATTTCCTGTCCATAATTCACTTTATTTTTTTTTTTTTTTTTTAAATAGATCAGTTCTTTTGGCTTTTTAATATCTTTTTAATATCCCATGCAGTGAAAATTTTGAGTTATGTTGTCTCTGGTCTGAATGCATTAATGGATTTACATGCAAACAGTGAAGTGTGTAACAAAGTAGAGCCTTTGCTACTGGTAAAGTTGAATGACACCTTTAACAAGAATAAAAAGCTTCTCAGATATTTAGCAATTAAATAATTCCATTTCAATGTACTTATAGGAGAGACTTACAGAGATTTCACTATGTGTAAACAAATTGAAGTTTTGCCTCCTAAATATGTACATTTTCCTTCAAAATTTGTTGTCAACATCACACCAAATTTGCGTCTTTTATTGGAACTAGCATGTAAAACTAGCCATTCCTCTGAGGATAGACTTTGATCAATCTAAGAAACCTTGAACTTGACATTCTGTGACAGGAGAAGGAAAATAAGAAATATACTTTTTAAAACGTACTGTAGATTGATAGAGAAGTTCTCTACCAATGGGTGTTTCAGAGGCTTAGATACAGCTCTAGTCTTCAAGTAAGAGGCGTTTTATGCTTTAGGAATCTGCAATCAGCTCACACTTGATGGATCGATGGAATAGAATCAGAGAAGGCTGGTGGAACAACAGACAGAATTTATATAAGCCTACAGTTCATTAACCTGGCAATTGTATTTTAGCTGAATTAATGAAAGAAGGAAGAAAGGTATTAATAAATGTATGTACATGCATTGCAAGATTTGTACATTCAAAATAACCTCCCCCAAAATATAACACGGAGCTTTTAACTGATTCTTCAGTAGGGGAAAGGAGGAATAGAATCTGTCAGTCATTAAAATGGAAGGCATATAGCACGGAGACTGTCTGGAGATGAAATTGGATTTCCCTGTCTGGACTCTTCAGATTCCTTTTCATTCCACAAAGCAAATTGCTTTGCCTTAACTTTGTATTAAACAGGAAAGGATTCTTCTGGCATAGGTAGTGCTAAAAGCTTATTAAGAACCATACAGTGCACCTGCCACTGTACCTTATGCATTGGAATACCAGCCCTTGTAAAATGCTGGATTCATTTTACAAATATGTTATACAAGTTTAGCTCTGCTCGTTTGCAGCTCCTTTATTTTCTCTGCTGTGGAATTCTTTGCACTATTTATTTTAACTTTTTTTCAATTTCCCTCACTTTTTCTATTTTATTGACAGCTGCTATATTTTTACTGCAGGAAAAGAAGACAATAACTGCAAATTACTGCATTTAAAATAGAATATTGCAAAAGAACTTGAAGCTATTTCAAGCCTGCTTTTTGCTATACAGTTATCTAACAAACTGAAACCCCCTAGCATTATATATAACTGCACTGTCCTTTTATCTGTTCAAGGGTAACTGCTGACACATTATTAAAAACAATTACTACCACATACATGAATTCAAAATACAAGATAATATATCCATTAAGGATCTTTAGCAGGTAGAAGTACTCACATTATTTCCTCTTCAGCTCTTTTTCTAAAATAATTTATCTATGTCTTCCTCTTTTCACATTATAAGGGCTATTATTGTTGTTACTCTTTACTAGTTCACTGCTCTAACTGGATTATCTCTGAGCATGTTAATTTCAAGACATGATAAAATACTTTATTTGTTCTTAACTCAAGATCTCAAAATGTTTCCTAGAGTTCACCTGTGACATTCAGGGAGAAAAGAACCCCTTAATGGCATTTAGTACAGATAATCAAAATATGCGGTTTTCAAAAGATAATTCCTGTGTAGGAATTATTTGAAGTCCAAAGGAATATTTTTTTTCATGGAAAACAGATTTTATGGTCTTTTTAAAGTGTAAAAAGACATATAACTCCCATAAGTTAAAATTTAAGAAAATTTAGATTTTATGCCACAAAGCTATCTTGAGAATACAAACGTATTCCATGTATATGTTTAATTCCCTTGTAAAAATAAAATATATATTTTGATAGTATATGATTTTATATTTTTTGTAGAAATCACTTGTAGTGCTGAAAATTGTATTTTTCTTATTCTAAAATGTATTTTAAAATGTCTAATGATGAAGATATCTCCAGGAAGTAAGTATTTCAATATTTTCTTCAGTTAAATGTTTTAAAGAGATTCTATTCATCCACTTAAAATTCTGTCACATTAGCTTTTTGAATTTTGAATATTTCCAGTGGGCAGACAGTAAGAAACAAAACAGTATTTTTTTCCCTTCCTATGAGTGATGATCCAGCTCTTTCTAGCTCTTATCTGACCTAATACAAAACTGTGAGAAGACTTCATACTTTTTGTCTTTCATCACATCTCACCAGTATAACTTACAGTCTTACCATCTCTGACCTGCAGTCTTGATTTTGATTTCACATTTTCTTCTATTTAATAATTAAAGTATTGAGAAAGACTGAGGTGAGAATTACCCTCAGAAAACCAAATGAAGAAAGCCTCTAATGGGATGATATTTCCCAGTAAGGTGTTATGGTTTGTAACCTGACACTATTTCAGCCTCTATTCCACTTTCCTATGTCCCAGATCTATTTTGTTTAGTCCTCATTTTTACCTTTAACCCATTTATTATCTTTTTATAATTCAAGTACTTTGTAGAAGCTGAAGAACATCTCCAAAATGCTCTTATCTTTATCAGCTGGATTTGCAATCTTGTCAAAGAACAGCACCACCTTTTTAAGAACTCATTTCCATGGAGCTCAAGATGCCTGAATGACTCCAGCTGGAGTGAGTTTGTTTACACCGATCCTGCCAAACAGCAGGCAATCAACAGCCCACCACTGAAACAGGCCATGCAGCAGAAATGTGCTCAGCTGCTGCTTCCTACCAGCTTCCTACTGCTTAGGGCATCCCACAGCCAAAGACAACCAGCATAAAAATAATTAAATCTGAGTATGTGATGAGCCCCACGAGAAGGCTGGAGACATGGCATGAGCCCTACTCAAAAAACTTCTGGGCTGATAGACAGAAAGAAGAAAAAAGGTTAAAAAAAACCTGTCAGACCATTAAGTTTCAGTATTAAAGACTTAATGTGTAATGTACCTTTATACGATATGGATGTTCATCTCTACATTTTCTGAATTAATATCTAAATAAAGTGAAAGTTTCTATTCCAGAGTTCAAAAAAGGGCCATGCTGAAAAACAAAGGCTTTACTGTATTTCACAGAAAAATCACATATTTTTACACCAAATCTGTCATGACATCTATGACATGTATGTCATAACATATACAGAATAATTGCAGAGAGAGATAATATCTCCTATTAAACCAAAATATACAGCTAGAGGAAACAGACACACAAACAGGACACACAAGCCTTTCTACTGAATGAAGTGTAGGCAACAAAAAAACGCATGTTGGAACACACTGAACAACTGCTTCTGCCAACACACCAGAGTATGGAGAGGGGGCTGGGACCACTGACAGTCCACTGGCTTGCAATCAGAACACAGTGGAGGTATTTGCTCTGATCTACAGACAAGAAAGTGCTTCCAGTCTCTGTATTTACGTGTGGCCTCTGTGCAAGAAATGGTGCAACTGTGAGACTGCAACCTGACAATACTTTTTCTATTTTATATTTACATCAAAATTTGATGAAAAAAAAATTATTCCCTGTATATAAAGACTGATTAGGACTATCAGTACTAGTAATACTGACGATGTAATCATGTCTTTTTTTATGTGGATGTAATTGATAGATAAATTGCACTCCTCCAACATACATTTTGTGTCTCTAGTCCACAGTCTTCCCTAGTTTTGTACATCATTCTGGACAAAATATAACTGCAGCAGCGTGCATGGCAGTCATGGAGAGCACAGAAACATCTCTGTGTGAGACTCCAGAACCAACAGAAACAGTGGCTCAAAGAGGAGCCATCTTTTGGAATCCTATATGTGTCATAAGGAATTAAAGGACTATCGAAAGCCTTTGGTACAAAACAGAGTTCACTGTCTCTATGCCCTTAAAAGAAAATCACACGAGCTACTACAATGTCTCCCCTTTACTCTCTGATGGCCATGTTACAGAAATCTAACTCCTGTTAGAAATCTCTGTAGATGGGAGCCTCTCCTATCATAGCTTTATCTTTTCTAGATGGTAAACTTGGTTTTCAAGTACATTCCGAAGAATTTCCATGGCTTTGGATAAAGTACAATTTGGCAAGAATTTTCTGCAGATCTAATACAAAGTGAAAAAAAATATCAGCTCTTTGAGGTCATTGCCAGCTGGCTTAACTAGTAACAACCTTTTGGTCGCATGAGAAAACATCCTGGAGCCAGGTGGACTAAGATCAGAAGGATACAAAGGCCATCTTACACATCCCTTCCTAATCTGCAATTTGTAGAACTCAGAAAAATGTAGCTGTCAGCTCAGAAACTCATGGATTTCTTACCATCTCAGGCAAAGTGAGGCCACATTTTTGGGAGGGCTGTAAGAATCCCGTTGCAAAGTTTTATTGACATAATTTACAAGGTGCCTTCACAGCAAGTGCAGCCTAAGGATGATGACTCAGCCTGGGACAGATGTGAGAGTCCTGGAAACAAAGAGGTATTCCAGAAAAAGGGCATGTGGAATATTCCTAGCATTTACTTCATGGGACTCAGTGTCTGATTCAGTGGTGGATAAATGAAGAAAATAAAGTGGAAAGGGTGGGAAAGAAAAATGGGGCTCTGTGAAGGTGTTAAAATGAAGCCCTAAGCAAGGAAACCTGGGAGCCTTTGTTGCCATTCTTGTTCTTTTCTCACCATGCTTGCATAGCATCTGTCCTCAAGGGAATTGTTTATCTTGATTTCAATAAGTTAATGGAATTCCTAACCACAGAGATGGTAGTGGACAAGGGAAGCAGACTGTAAAGCATATTTCTGGCTGAGCAGGTGTCAATACTGTCACTCTTCTGAGAGCGAACTGAAGTCTGTACTAACTGCTCTGCCAAAGTGATCTTGTTGAACTGTAAAGGTTCAACAACCTTAAGTTATGCTCTGGAGAAAGAGTAGTTAATTTCCTCAATTAATTCTTAGCAATTAATCTAGAGTCTGTTCACTTTTCAAAGATATTGGTAACTAAGCAAATGAATGAAGTGTAGGTAAGACCTTTTGTGAGACTTACAATTAAAAAAAAACAGGGGTGTTTTCTATTTTGGAAAAAATTTATTACTTGAAAAAATTGTAGAGTATTTGAATCTCCGTGGTTAGTTTTACTGGTATGGTACTATTGCCTCAACCTGTGCTTCATGTGGTACTGGTCAAGTCACCTAGCTGATATGTTATTTCTATATTATTTCCACTCCTTTCTTGACCACATCCTTCTTTATGCATTTAATTTTTCTTCACACACCAAAACTTTAACAATGTTTTATACTCCACTGGCAGGACACTTCATAATATTTTTTTCCTGCAAAATAATTGTACCTGAAAATGTGCATATTTTAATAGGACACTTCATAATTTTTTTTTCCTGCAAAACAATTGTACCTGAAAATGTGCATATTTTAATAGGACACTTCATAATTTTTTTTTCCTGCAAAACAATTGTACCTGAAAATGTGCATATTTTAATGTAATTTATTACCTGCTAACAGAAGAGGATCTTTTGTAAAAGGATGCTAAAGAATTAGACAAAGAGATCTTTCTGATACGTAAATTAGTATGAATACATATTAGAAATAAGTATGCATCTTGGTAAGAAAAATAATAAGCAGTATTTTTATCTGATCAAATCTTGAACAAACAATGGGCTGAATGAAATTTGTCCTAGTGAACTGAACTTCAAAGAATTTATGGCGAGTAAGAAGTGTTCTATGACTAATTAACAAGAATTCAGAGTGAAAATATATCATTGCTCTCAGAGTAATCCTGCTGGGAAACTTTCAATTAAGTAAGCCTTGCAAAGGTGTTTTTCTAATTGATAGTGGGTAGGCTTAATCTTGTATGAGGCATTATTTTTAACTGGTATTGCCTAGGAATGAATCAATTTATGGAGTGCTCAACAGAAATTATATAGATCTGTCTTTTGCACAGGGGAACAACAGTTCCAAAAGCAAAAATATTTAATCTGATGGAACTTTTTAGAGTATAACCTGATAGAATATTTAAAGCAGCTATAATATAGATAGCATTAGAACTACGCAAAAATTTTCAAAGGAACAAGTTTTATGAGGTCCAGTGATACTGGAAAAAAAAAAAAAACAACAGGATTTGAGTACTATCAGCAAGGCAAGATGCCTGCAGTATTTATAGCTGACTTGTGTAAGAGAATATGACTTGTGTGAGGATGGATGAGCATCACACCAGGAGACTGAAGGCACAGCAAATCATGTTACTTATTTCTGAATTTTGGATATTGGCCATAATAATCTGAGCATTACACCCCATCAGCTATATGTTTGCACAGAATGCCATCAGAAGGTTTAGTCTGCGTGTGTTTATAAAATTGACAACATTTCTTTGCAAGGCTTTTTTCCCCCCAAGGTGTGTGTGTGTGTGTGGAAAACAACTTCCAGATTTTCCAGCAGCCCAAAACACAGCATGTTTATAACCTTCTTTTAATAAAGACATCTGGGAACTTGAATGTTCTACTCAGCTGGAAAGCATTCTCCCTAAGCCAAAGCTATATCTACCAATGAGATAAGCATCCAGTCCAATATCAGAGATCTTACAAAGATATATCTGCCAGTGCACTGGTCCACTGTTCAAGTCCTTTTGTGCTGGTCTTTCTTATAGTTCTGAAGATTTTTTTATTGACTTGTGTGATGTCAGTTTTCCAAAACACTTTTGACATTCAATATAAGGACAGCATCCAAATGTCAGTCAAAATATTTTCAGCAGATGACGGAAATATTTTTCTAACCAGGAAGTTACCAATTGGCAGAGGGTGTTCAGTCCTTGCAGATATTGGTCCCAAGCAAGATGATTTGGTGGCAAGACCTCTGGAAATTCATAGACGAGATGTAGTTGAACTAAAATACAGAGGAACAGTTTTGAAATCCACTAAAACAATTTAACCCTGAGGAGAGCAGAGGTAAAATGTGAGATTTTTCTATTCACTCATTAAGAACTTTGACCACTTTAACTTACCCCAACTGAGAGGAATGAATACCACGCTGGGCATGTTAATCAGGAAAAACCTCAGGTTTTCAGTTTAGTAATTGTACCACCACTTTGACAGTGGCTTACTTTTAAGTAAGTCTTTTCTTAGTTGCTACCTGCTCACATGATAGAGAAATGTGACTAGAAATTGTAAAAAAAAAATTTAAATCTACATCTATAAGACATATATATACATATATGGATTATATTGTATAATATAATTGGATTAAATTTCTTTCTTTATTGTATTTCTAGTTCTGGTGTTTAATTTACAATCTACATTTAAATTGTTTAGGATAATGCAAAAAATTCAGTTGCTGAGATTTAATGTCAGAATGTCAGACTGAAATGGTCCATGCAAAATTGTACTTTTTTGACTTGTTTTGAAATCAGTAGATGACAAAACCCAAGAAAACCTCATTTATTTTAAAGGATGAATGCAGAATGTTCAGAGCTGACTTTTTAAACTCACTAGATGAAAACTTTGTTTGCGAATTGAAATTTTTTTGCTACTTAGTTCCCCCTGTCACTCCTGATGGCTGATAACATTATCTTTCTTGTCAGTAGTTTTCATAGTCTGTATATATTTTCTGATTCCTTCTCTGTTATCTCAGATAGAGGGTCCATGCTCATATCTTGCACTGCCTTGTTTTTAAGTTCAGACCTCCTTATTTTTATACACATTTCTAAAAATTTGTCCAGTAAAGAGGCTTAATCTAGATAAGATGACCAGATGAATGTGTTATAGAGTAGGTGCAAATACTTTAGTGTCATTCAGGCTTTTAAAAAGTCAGAAATCAAAGTCAGACAGTGCAAAGGTGAAGCAATAGTGTTGCATAAAACCACCAGACTCTCTTCTGATGGCACTAAGAAACTCAGTTTCAAACATGCCAACCCTAGTAAAACTGAATTCTTTTGCTTGGTAATCCAGGCTGTAACTATAACAGTATTTTAAAATGCTTTGAACTCTTACTAAGTTGGAGTCTTTTAAAGGTCTACACTTCCAAAGGGCAAAGAGATAAAGTTTCTGTTAGCCAGTCATGAACTTTCTAGTTTTCAGAGTAAGAAAACAAGGCTTAAGCTCAACTTTTGCCTACAACCACAATCTATTTAAACAAATTGTGGGTTGTTTTTTTTTTCAATCTGGTGTGGAAATATGTGCAGATAAAAAGAAATTAGTCATCTTATAACTATGCAAGAGAATTATAGAGACTAGGGTTCTATTTTGTTTTATATCACATCTGGATTGTCATTCATGAATTAACATATCTAGTATGTTTCATTCTTTTAAGAAATAAAAAATATAATTTATTGGCTCAAAACATACTGAATTCAATGACAGTTTTAAATAAAAGGAGGTGAATTTATTCACTCATCTTTTGAGAAGAGGTCATTTGACTCACTTATTAAATAATACATTGATTACATAAGGTGGTAAATCCTAAAAATATCTAGATAAGATACAGATTCTTTATTAAAGTCGGGATTATAAAAAAGTTGAAAGATCATCTCATACACAGTAAAATTCTAGATAACAGATCATCCTTTGATACAGAAGAATTGGGACATGAGTTCTACACTAAGACTACTGTGAGAGCAATCCTTTCATACTATTCTGAAACTCCTGTAAAAATCAGAAAAATCAAAATGAGTGGTAAAAAATCCCCCACTCAAAACCAACAACTCCATTTTTATTTTTTTAAAAAGAAGTAATAATATTTTTGAAATTAGGGAGGTAGTTGGTCATGTTGTGTTTTGAGTTTGAAGCCAAGTGGGATCTGTTTGGGCAGAACTTCTTTCGGCAATGGTGAATTTCCAAGAATTGTTTCAGTTGTATATGTGATCATAGAAATAAAGTTTTCTGGCTTTAAGCAGCAGAACAGCAATTGCAATTATGAATGCTGTTTCTGCTTCAAAGTCTTAAGGAGGCTGGGATCTAGGAGGTAGTTAAAGATGGAAAGCACTGGTGATTCCCCATCTCATTTCAAGTTGATTCAATGCAAGGATTTGGTAATATCTTCCTTCCTTTCTTTTCCAGTGGCCCTACCTTTGTGCATTTCTATTTGCTTGAGAAACTGCCAGAGGCCATGTTTTTCTTCATTACTTCTAGTCCTAGAAAAACATGGTTCATGATTCACTCTTTTCCCTTCCCATCATATATCTTTTAACAGACCCTTGATCTATTCAAGATCTCCTATAACCTTCTATTTATCTTATTTCTTTGCCTGTTTCTCTGAGTCATTAAGATTTGCATTCTTAGAAATTTGATCACCAGAAATCTTCCCTGCATTTCTTTTGGACCACTGCTTTTTGCATTTATTAACTATAAGTAAAGGGAAGAAAACATCTTGATTTTGGACCACATTTTCTTTGTCTTTGTCCATTTAGTTGTTTTCAAAGAAAGCAAAATGTTTATTTTGTTCCTTTCATGCAGAAGAAAAGGAGATAAAAAGGGAGGCACTCCAAACCTTCACATGGATGTCACAAAAAAAGCTCCAACTTTTGAAAGAAAGGATCTAAAATATTTTTGGAACACAATCTATGATAGAATGTTTAATAGTAAATGCTGTGAATCATAGCTCAAAGGAAATTCTGGTGATCCTGAAAATTACAGACTAATAAGATTGCCAAACATTAACAAGGTGCATGGCAAATTAGCAAGAAATAAGCAATAAAAACTGCAATTTATATTTAAGATTTTTTCCTTAAGATGATCATATCTATTGTTTGTGCATATGATATTTGTAGAGATGGTTTTTCCACATAGTCAAAAGCATTGAATTCACATTAAAGAGAAATACTTGCAATTTATTACTGCAGGGAAGAATTGAGAAGACAGAATTTTATTTTGCACACTCCTTAAATATATGTTTATTTTGTTATGCACAGAAAATGCTACAGGATCACCTAAATTATATTATGAAACTATTAATTCTTTGCTAGTCACTGTAATAACTCCCAGTAAGGCCAGTGGTAGTCAATAATTTCTGTGTGAGGAAAAAGTACATTTTGAGGAGCCTAAGGAAGAAGAGTGAAGAAACCTCCTTCAATATTTTTCATCCATTTGTGTGAAATGATTCTTCACATTGTATTCCCTTAGCCACAGTATGAATATTCCTCATTCTTTTTCTCATTTACAGGATTAATATAAAAGTTGTATATAGCTCCAGATAGAGGAACCAATTATACCATAGTTTTTTAATATGCTGGCTTCAGCAGTGGAGAAAAGTAGAGATATTCTGGACCCTTCCCTTCATTCTGGACACGAATTTCCACATCTGCTTTACATTCCAGCAGGACTGTTTTCATAACTGTTTGAAGCAGATTGCTGAAATTATCTGGATTAAAAGCAGTCCTAAGGGATAGTTAGCATATAGTAGAAATGCTATAGGATCCAGATAGCTTGTAATTTAAGGATTTAAAGCCTGTGCATAGTTTCCCTAAATCACTATGCTAATCTTCTTCTCTTTACAATTTCTATAATATTCAGTTGGCCTCTTCCTAACTGTGTATTAGAATATGGTGTTCTGACTTCAGTGGAAGAGCATCATAGTGTAGAAGTCATCCCCCAAAAGCAGCAGTAGGTTAGCTCAGAATTAGTGGGCGTTTTACACACAGATAATCTCCTGACTTCTGTGTAGCACAAGGAAAGCAGGATGCAGATGGTTTTGTGCAGATAGTTGAGCCAGTGCATTTCACAAGCCTAAAGATCAGCCTAGTCCCCTGGCTGCCCTAGAAGGTGTTCCTCAGTGTTAACAACAGTGGGGTAGCACACAAAGCCAGGGCAGTGCATCTGCCAGTGCACCACCGCTCACAGGCTCAGGGTTATGCGGAAATTATTGAAAATTCTGCCATATAGTCTTGTCTGCTTGGGTGGCTGCATGGCTACAATTTGCACAAATATTTTGGCTTGCTCATTCAGTCTACATAAAGAAACTCACTATTACCCCCTTTTAAACTGAAAAATATGGTTATCTTGTTTACACAGCTGCTAAAGCTAATTCCCTACGGACCTAGCTTTCCCTATGGACCTTATTATCCATTCTGTTGCTATGTACTCGGCTATAGTGTAACTTTAGGATAAGGCAAGTGTTAATATTCCTTTTAAGGAGTTCTGGTTAAATTGCTTCTTGTTCTTTTAAAAACAAAGTCGAATACAGCATCTAAAAAGCATAGATTACTTTACTGGATTAGAAGCTTTGGCTTTGTGGGTGTATTTGTGTGTGTGTGTAGTCACTCTTCATCAATGGCTGAAAGAATGATCTTTAATTTCTCACAAAATCAAAATTATTTTCTTTAGAAGAGAGAGATTTTCGTAACATGAGAAGCACTGGCATCAAAGTAAAATTCTAGGTATCCCAAATTTCAGCCAATATTGGTCCTGTTTATATTATAGGTAAATGAATTCTCCTATTTAATGAAAAGGTCTTGACAAGATTAGAATGGAAAACATCCACTTTGATGTTTTATCTTTTTTAATATGTTGTCTGATATCAAACAAGCATGACAGATAACATAACTTCAGTAGTGTCAAAAGAAAAAGTTCAATTTGAAATGAATGAATGTGTGATCAGAATTTATCTCCTTCACAGTGATTAACTATTTCATTGTTTTTGTTTTTTTTTGTTTGTTTGTTTATTTTGGGGGGGGGAAGAATGCTGTAATTAAGCTCATTTTCTAATTTCAAATTAGTTGAGAAGCTCTATGGGAATGAAATCCATTTTGTCTTTTACTTTAAGCTATCTTGCTTATTTTGGCTGGTAACATCACTTTTGTCAGCATTAATTGCACCTAACACATGAACACTGGCGTTTGCGGTGATTCTGCCTCTGTGCCAGTGTGAAGAAAATACCTAAAATGCCCAAGCAATAGTCACATGTTTTACACATGTATAGTGTTGACACTTAAATAGCATTGAACTGATTGTACTGGGTCTGGCTGGGTTAACCTTCTTCACAGCAGCCCACAGGGTGCTGTGCTTTGCATTTATGTCTAAAGCACTGCTGGTATCACACCAAAGCCTTGGTTATTAGTGAACAGTCCTTACACTGACTCTGTGCTTTCTTTTTCTGATTCTGCACACAGGGACCCCACACCTGCCTAGAAAGTGGAGGGGTGGAGACAAGAAACAGCCTGGAAAGCTGGGATGAGGGAGGAGGGGAATTGCCTTACAATGTGGCTGTTGCTTGGAGGCTGACTGGCCATTTGTCTGCTTGTGAGAGGTGGTGAATGATTGCTTTTGCAAGTGCTTTTCCCTCTTTTCTTTGCTTAGTATACAGTCTTTATCTGAATCCATGAGTTTTCTTACTTTTACTTTTCCTGTTCTTTACCACATCCCATGGCAGGCAGGGGTATGATGGGCATTGAGTGAGTGACTTTGTGTGTACTTAATTTCTGGGCCAGGTACACCCACCACCCTGATCTGTATTTCATTATGTGTTAATTTTGTCAAGCAGTCATATTAAAATTAAATTAATATACAAAATACTTGCACAATGGAAGCAACAAGATACAATCTGAAAGATCTATTGAAGTAAATACTCCTAAACTCATTTCAAGATAAAGCTCTGTTCATTATAGTACTCAGAGCTGGTTTGCTATTAGCAAGAACAAAACAAGAGACAAATCAATCTTGTCTCTTGCAATGAGCTCCTCTCTTTAACATCTAGATACTCTCATACATGAAATACCTATCTCAATAGAAGGTAATAATGGGCAATGGAATAGGTATTTAAACATTGCTCAAAAAGCCTTATGTCAGGCTTACTGTAATTTCACTTATGTCTTAGCAGAGCACTAATTCTAAACACCCTATTACTTTATATATCTGGCACCTTTGGGGATGATATCAGTGTAATATTAACAAAGAGAAAAAAAAAAAGAGAAGCATTTAAATTTATTACAAAGTTGTTGCTACAATTTTAAGTTCTACCATTGCACCAATAAAAAAAATCTCTTAATTTACAGGCCAACCCAGAAAATACCGAGGTTCAATCCTTAGTCATACTGTACTGAATACATTAGACAACATGAGAAATACTTTTCTGCCAGATGTTTCCTTGTATTTATTTAAATGCTGGCTTTAACATAAATAGCAAACAATCAATAGCAATTTAGAGGTATTTCTTTGATTGCTGATAAACCCAATCCAATATTCATAATGCTGAAATCTCAAAACTCCACTTTCAATAGCATATTCACTAATATGTTGACTCTTTTTTATGCTGAAAAGAATTATTCAGAAATAAAATGCCTTTTAGAATCTTGCAGCCTAGATCTTTGAAAGGATTTAGAAACCTTTAAAAAAATCAGAATAAGTTATGATCTTTCTAGATAAGCCTGGAAGCATGAATCATATTCTTAAAAGGGTCATAATTATATTCATGTTAGGCCAAGAAACTGAATCAGAAAGGCAAGACTAAAGGATATCCACTTCTCCAGTCCTCTGACATCTTTCAGAGTAGATTGAAAATTTTGCTTGCTAACCTTTTATTTTGGCTTGAGACCCAGCTACAACTTATTCCCAAATCTATTTAATTCAGGAAGGAGAGTGAAGGGCATTTCTCGATCATGAATCTTGGATGAATCAGTCACACAAAAGTACCTCTGGCCTATCTGTCTTGCTATCCTCTCAGGCTGACAAAGCAAGGGTTGATTTGTAAATCATTTATAAGGTTTTGTTGAAAGACAATAAAGACAAAACAGATGCTTGGAGCTCCTCAAAAGCTCTGGGGCAGCTAAGTCATGCAGATAATGATATTCTGGTTAACAAAAATTTAACCAGAATTATTTCCCAAACGACTGGATACTGCTACATGTGCATCAGATACATTGTTCAGACTACTTGGAAACAAGTAATACATCACCTTCCTGGTCAGCATCACATCCCAAATCACCGAGGAGTCATACATCTCTAATCAATGCTGGCAACAATTCCTTAGGTTTTGAGTTATCAGCTCTCTGGGATTTCTGTCAGTTGCAAACCAGAAACTAATGCAATGATCTCTTCACTTTGTATATCTCCCACAGTGATTCCGTTCAACTGCGCGTTATTCCTGAAGGCCAAGATCTGTCTGACTAGAACTGGTCAAGAAGGCCAAAAGATCTTCCTACATTACAAGAAATTATTTGCTAAATTCCTTAAGTAATTCTGCTGTTCTACTCAACACTGGTGAAATATCCAATAAAATATTCTACTTTAGGAAACAAATATCAGAAAGCTGTTTATAAACTGTGGGCATCTTTGGAGAATAATGTAGGAAATATAATGAATGTGTGAAGACTGAAGAATTTTCAGCTCACAGTCCATAGAAAATGAAAGAACATTCAACAGCTGTACTCAAATTTTTGTGCCAACCATCTCCCAATGGCAGGAATAATTCTTCCCCTTGTTTACTGAGAAGACAGAATCTTGTTAAGCAGAGATAATAAACTAGGTAGGTGATTTACAAAGCAATTTCAGACATTAAAATTTTTCTAAAGTTAAAAATAACTAATTCTTAATATAGTTCTACTTCCACTGTTTGGGTTATGTAAGTATTAACCAGGCAAGTCCTTCCATGTACGACCCTTTGAGGTTTCTTTTAACCTTATTTTCTTACTGTTGCAATAGTAAAAATGGATTAAGGCTCTTTTCAGGAGCTTCTTAAATTTTAGTTTCATGATAAAAAGAAACTATTTAAATATTATACTTTTCTCTGAAGTCAACTACAGCCTAATGATACCAGTAACAGCTGTAATTTTCATCGCTCAAAGAGAATCAAAACAGGGGAAAATAATTTCTAATTTAAGTATTTTCTAAGATTGATAGTTCTGTTTTTTTGCAGAACTCTGTTTTCTGTACTACTTGATGCATAGATCAGCAGTGTTATTCTTTGTCACAGTAAATGAAGATATTGTTTAATTAGACAAGGACATCAATCCCTATCACGTAACATTTTTATGATTGGGTCATATACAGCAGAAAGAAAAGGGAAAAAGCAGGCCAATATGACTAAAAGGGCAAAGGAATAGTTACTAGGATTGATGACAATTTATATGGCCTTACTCTCAAGAAAGTACTTTGAAAATACGTTAAAGCTGAGCAGCTTTTACCCTTGGGCTGAAGAAAAGAGAGTTCACATGGTCTAAATCATCATTTTCATTTGGGTCAGAAGTGCATTCCCAAATGTACCCACGTAGCATCCCTTGTTTCATATCATTGAATAGTGTTGGAACATGCAGACTTGATTTGTCTCAGGTGTAACTGAACCATTTCTCTACTCTGCGTCGCACTGGTTTGTGCTGCTGTGCCTAATGGTTGTCCAGTTCATGGGCCTAAATTAGAACTGGCCAAAGTTAAATATAATGAGCCTATAACAGATTCAGGATTCTTGAGAGCAAGGGTTTTACTCAGCAAATTGGCTCTTATTTCTCCATACTGCTTTCACATATGGATGCACATCCAGAATCCTTCCTTAGGAGGTATGGTTTGGCCTGGTGGACTCCACCATGGTTATGGTGGATCAACATTCCTCTGTTGATCTTTTTTCTTGCCTTTAGCTCACCTCCTGATACGTGCCCTGCAGAATCCAATGTGTCCATGATCAAACAGCAGCAGGTTTTCCATCCTCAGGCAGGGTGAAAAAAGTGGGGGAAGCAGCAAATTCACAGACTCTGAGAGAAAAATTTGCCACTTTTTTTTTTTGAAAAACCAAACCAGAAAGGAAAACAGAACACAACTTTCCATTTCTTCCTGTGGTAGTGATCCTCTGTAATTATATATGGCAGCCTCTGTGACCTGACAGTGCTAAATTCCAACTCTAATAGTGCTGATGATGTCAAGAGGCTAATGCTCCATGGGGCCACAGTCCTCCATTGCATTTCCTTTGGGATGGAAAACACTGTGAGCATTTGAGCATCAGGAGAGGGATCTTGTAAATCCCTCATTAAAAGCAGGAATGTACCAGCTTTAATATATTTATATATATATATGCATATATACATTTTATAATTGAAATTCTATCTCAACATTGTAACTTTATTAAGAATTGATGTAATTTTATTTGATTCATAACCTCAGGAATAATACCCTCTCTTAAAAATTTTCCCCCCTCTTTCACTCTTACTTTCCTATCTCTCCTTCTCCCTCATTATTCCTTGTTTCCTGCATTCTTTACCTCCTTTGTCACGACAACATGACCAATAAGAGTCTTTATTGCTTTAATTTCTGCAGTGGGCTATCAAGCAAACCATGACTTTTTGAATGTGCTGTTTTCCACTAGCAGGTTCTGAAATGCTGAACATCCCAGAAAAAACTTTGATCTAATGCAGTCAAATTGAATATAAATCTGAATAGTTTCAGTCTGTGAGATGTTAAGTTGTAGATCTCAAATATCCAAAGCTCAGTTATTATTTAATTTACTTTTTGTTATTTTGGGTTTGTTTGGTTATGGGGGATTTTTGCTGTTTTTTTTTTTTTTTTCCAAAATAAAAATGGAAGCAAATAAAATTATATCATTGTACTGTTCAGGGCAGAGTGGGGAGAAAAATAGAAAAAGGAAAATGAGTTCTCCCTTTAAATTCCACAAAGCTATTATTACTTGCAAAGTTGTCTCTCATAATTACATACTCATTTTCTGAGAGCTGTAACACCCCTTCTCAGCAGACAGCTGAAAGCATCCTAGATGACACAAAATGTTTGCTTTTATTAAACCCATCATAGATCCTCTGGCCTCTGATACTACACATTTGTTTATCAGACTTAAAATGCCAAATGATTTTTTATTGCTCTTATTTTTGTTAAAGAAATGTTGTAGTTGAACTTATGAGCTCTTAGTTGATTTAGCTTGAGCTATAGATCAATGTTGAAAAATGGTGTTCCTTTTAGCTCAGAGGTTTTTCTAGAAAAATAGAAAATTATTTCATTGAAAATGACAAAAGTACAAAATTATCCCTCAAACCTCAATACCATACTTTATGTCAAAAAGTTCAAAGTATTTCCATCATCAAAACAGCTGCTGAAGGTGATAAACACTAAAACTTCTGAGGAATACAGTAAACTGTATTTGATGAATTGAGATTCCTAATTGTTCTTTGGAACAAAGATCTGACTTTTATTTATATAGATTTAGTGCTTACAAAAGCTGGGCACCAAATCCCAGCTGTGTATTACAAAAAGTACAATTTCTGGTTAAAAATTTTTAAAATATAGGTGAAAAATAGAAGGCTAAGTTCCTTATGAGTGTTCAGCATATGATGCTTTCATAAAGCACATAGGCAGTCTATTACAGGTAGAGAAATGCTCCATCTCAAGATTAAAAAAAAAAAAAAAGAACTTGTAAGAGTTAATTTGCTACCTTTTCAGGAAATTTTATCTCTCTCATGGTTACAACATCCCTCCTAGACTGTCTTTCTGGTCATGTCTACCCAGCTGCACAGTGATTAATTTTGCTCAAGGAAGTGCCAATCTCTCCTGATTCAGAGACCTGCCCTTGGCAGAGGAAGCTGCCAGGACATGGCAAACATCTGGCCATCCTTCATGCTGATCCCATTCCAAATGTGATGTATATTAGACTGGTTAACAAACCAGATACAATCTGTCTGTGGGATTTTCACTTAGGTTTTCATATTGGTTACATTGCAGCAGTGGTAACAGAAAAAACGTCCCTAATAAAAACCCAAGCTGAAAATAACAGTTATGTGAGTTGAAAGATTTTCATTGAAGATTTCTAAAAAAAATCATGGGGATTTGAAGAGGTAGGGGGGAAGTATTTGTGTTAGAAGAAAACATTTTTTCACTAATGAGGTGAAAAATGAAATATTTTAGCTAAATACCAAATTTTGTATAAATTTTGTAAAAGCTGCAGGCTTACTTCCTGTTTTCTTTTTCCCAGAACTTTAGCTAGACTGGTTTTCCCATAATACAGAACTGCCAAGGAAGCTTAAAATGAATCCTCTCTTGACAAGTTTAGTTTGAGCTATTGCTGACAAGAAATGTGGGGTTTATTTTAAAATTTGTGAAACTTGCTGAGATTTTTTTCCTGAGTCAGGGAAAGGTCAAGAATTGAGAATCCACATCTCCATCAGTGGCAAAATAACATTGTAAGTGGACAAATTTTGGAAAGTTGTTTGCTTTGTTTGCTTTTCTTTGGCTAGATGTTTGTTGGGAGTTGAAGATGTTTATTGTTCAGAAACAATCTGAAATTTCATTAACAGCTTTTAATGCATTTTAACCTTTTAAATAATTGCTTTCGTAGATTCTGATTTCTGTGCAAGACTACAGTCCCTGCAGAACTCACTGACTTCCGATGCTGTTTGTTATGTTAACCATAAATTATATAGTCAAACTATGTAATCCTAACCATTTAGTTCTGATACTCCTCCAGGTAATGAAATCTCTGAGCAGGGCATCTCCTGCTAACAGGGAAAGGTGTATTTCCTTCCAACACCACCTGCAGACCTATTCAGTCACAGTTAATGAATAGCTACATTTGCCACTATGCAGCAGCTTCTTATTTCTTCTTTGCCTCACAACTTCCGTCTCAGAAGATAGGTTATATTTCTTTCAGCTATTTATTTTAATGGCTGTCTTTAAGTGTTTGGTAGTGTCCTTAGGCTCTGTCTGTAATCAGTGAAGAAAGGTTGCTCCAGAGAGTTGAATGGGAGCATTCATATCAGGTGCTGTTCAAAATGCTCTGGGTGAACCATCTTCACTTTACTGTGGAAACTGAGTGGGATGGATACCCTGGAGAACAAAATGTTGTTATCAGTCTATTTTTAAGTAATTTGCTTCCAACTGTTTGTTCCACCATCCCATCTTGAAAATCAGTTTGGAGGTTTGTTTTTTTCTTGCTTTCGTTTTTGTCTCCTGGCTAGCTCTTCTGCTTCTTTCAGTATTTCTGCTTCCTTGCAAGATGATTTACCTGATCACATTTTTCCTTTAGCTCATATTCTATGTTATTAAATAATTTTGAGACCACCTTTGTTGCAACAGTATGAGAACTGTTATGGGAAAAGTCCATAACTGTTGGAACTAGATGATCTTCGAGGTCCCTTTCAAACCAAAACCAATATATGATGATGATTCTATGAAATAATAACTCCTCACACTTACAGTCATCCATTCTGATTGTAAATGGTTCTTGAAAGACATACTGGCTACAAAAAAAGAGCAGATTATCAAAACAGAATGAAATACCCAACCACTGTTTGATTGAATGGTATATTCTGGACAACAATATATGTAAAAAAATGCAGTCCATAACTGGAAAGGTGTTTAAGTATGTAAATCTTCTTAGGTATAAGATAAATATCAGTAATGTAACTCCAGAGATCCAAATCTATGTATGTGTAGACTTCGTATTGTACTTTGGAGTTTCACAGAAAAAAAAATTTCTTTTTTGTTCAGTGAAATATCAGCAATTCTATATCAATGATTCTTTGATTTCTGTTTTTTCTGTATTGCTACTTTTCCTATATTAAGGTTTTTCCCTGTATATTTTCTAGGAAAAAAAATTACTGTTTGTTACCATGTTTCCCATTTCCATATGTTCATTTCAGATTACTGTATTTGTATCTAGCAAAAATCAAATATATTAGAAAGGGAGATTTTACCAGGTATTTCACATCAAATATCACACTGAAAAGAATCCGTCTACTATGGTCTCCTCAGTTTCCTTCTGCTTTTTTTTCCCTTGTTCATTTTCCATCTCTTATTGTTTCTTTGCATCTGAAAAAGTCTCATGTATTTTTCAATATTCACTCCCATGGATTTGGTTACTCATATATGAATCTTAAAATAAAAAGTAAAGAGAAATAATTTGTTGGGGTTTTTTTGTTTTGTTTTGTTGGGGTTTTTTTTGGTTTTTTTTAATAAATCACTGATAGTCACTCTTAGGCCACTTCTGTAGACTGTTCAAATGTAGCAAAATTAGTGGAAGGTTTTATAACTCATTTGTATGTTGCTTATAGAGGAAAATATTGCCCAATATTATCTCAGAGGTTATAGTGCCCTCTAGTGCTAAAGTTCTAATTTCATTTTTTTCCCCCACTAGTTCTAAATACGTAGAAGATAAATAAAATTAAGTCATACTCAGGGATTTAAACAGTGTCCAGGAAGGACAGGGGGTACAGTAGGAACCATGTGGCATAGCCATTCAAAACCACATGAGTGCTTATGAATTTAAGAGGCACTTTCCCCATCTCTTTCTCTTGGATGACAGAGGCCTTGCTACATTTACACAACTATATGCAAAGTCTAGGAAGGAGTCCTCAGTGGGAGAGGTTGAGAAGTATCTGAAAAACCTGAGAAAATTATTCAGCATATTCTTTTTGGCACCCCAGTATCTGGGAGGGAAAATATTGCAACATTCTCAGTACCACAAACATTACTTTGAATTGTTGCAGCTTGCTTTTATGCTGTTCACATGATGACTGAAGGATGAGTTCAACAAGCATTTTAGAATTTTTTGTGTTAGCATCAGAGACGGAGAGGAAGCAAAGATGGACTACTACAGATTAGGACAATATGGGAAGGGAATAGACTCACTGTGAAAGAAAGATGAAAATGCAGAAAAAAACCCATCTTTAAAAGTAAGAGAATTAAAATTCTGATATCTACTGCCCTAGGATTAACCTATTTTATGCAGTGAATGAAAAAGAAAGAAGGCCCATTTATTCACATTTTCTGTTTATGCACTAAGTTAGTGCTGCAAGTCCTTGTTTTTAACCTTTGTAAATTTTGTCAAACTCTGTCATGCACAAATTCTTTAGCATGACTTGGAGCTGGCTATCCAAAAGTTATTAGTGAGGGGAAGGGGAAGGGGAAGGGGAAGGGAAACCCTAATCCATCCCCCTATATTTACACTGGTCTAATTTATCCTGTTTTATTTGTAGAGAATACAAGGGCCAGGTACTGATCTGGGACAAACAGCTTTAAATTTCAGTAGCTCAGCAGCCATACAGAACCAATATAAAGTTCACTTTCTACAAAAGCTTCTAGCTTTTAGGCTTCTATAAAGTCTACAATTCCAAGCCAGTGCATGTAGTTTGACACTGTTCCCTTCCTGGAAGCAAGGACTGTAACCGTTTTGTGTAACAATAACTAGACTTGTACATACTAGTCTATATGGCACCAGCACCTACTTTTAAGGTATGCAATAGCCTTCCATCTTGTTGGCAAAGCTGTATTAAAGATCTCCTTTGAACTCATCACTCAGTAGAGGGCTGAGGAAAATGTCTCTTGTTTATGTGTATTTCTTTTTTAGGATTTATTTTCAGTTCTTCATTGTTCCTACTTTGTGGTATTTAATTTAACGCACTAGAGCTTCCCTGAGTACCATCTGATGGATTTCATTGCTGCTTTTGCAAGACAGTGTGCCAGAAAAAAACATCTGGTTTTAAATGACAGTGAATTAAGCCAGCTCTCTGATCTGAGTCCTGCGAGGCTAGAATATACAGCAGGAAAGCCCTTTTCTTTTATGTATGTAGTGCAAAAGACATCTCTGTTTATTATTTGCTTTAGAAAAGCTATAAAAGTGTAAACAGAAAGTCTAATAAAATAATTTTTTAAAAAAGCAACAAAATATCTAAATGTCACAAAAGCTCTTAATAACCCAGTGGTGACAGGAACCATTTGTGGTACTACCAGGAAGTACTGTACCATGGACTTCAGCAATAGCACAGTTTCCATGAGGCAGCAATGGTAATAGAACACTGTAATTTGTCTTACCCATGCTGTATTTACATGCTGCTTAAGTAGAAAAATATTTGAGCCCCCAGTGTATACAGAACCTGGAAGATGCCTATAAGGCCAGGCAAATTTTACCTTATAGCTTAAAATCAAGTCTTAGGTCAGTTTATCCAATATATAAAAGACTTTATGAGGTTTGCAACTCTACACTTTTTGGCTCAACATATGGCTGCTTGCAAGTGTTCCACAAAGGGGGTTTGACACTGGTTTTGCTCTAAATGCTTCAGACAATTCTCAGGAAATCTTGAAGGAATCAGCACAGTGGGGTAATCTTAACCCAGGATCAAAATTCAAGTATCTTCTTTTTTTCTTCCCCATCCCTTCCTTTCCTGGTGGAAAACTAGAAAGAGAATGGGTTTGGTTTGTGATGGAAATTCAGTTTTGGAGGCTACAAATATTATTTGAGAAACATTGCTTAAAAAAGAATATGACAAATGAGGCAAAGTTGAGATTTTTGGAAAATATATTCTGGTGATTGTGGTAGAGAGACTTTCATG
The DNA here is from genome assembly GCA_013398275.1 of Promerops cafer. Classification (NCBI taxonomy): domain Eukaryota; kingdom Metazoa; phylum Chordata; class Aves; order Passeriformes; family Nectariniidae; genus Promerops; species Promerops cafer. Next base: position 695,995 of record VZSE01010345.1, read on the forward strand.
TGAAAATCCAGAATAATTGTTCTAAAATGGGTGGTAAAAATAAATAAATAAGGTTATAAATACAACAGGCTTTGCTTGAATTTGCCGCTATCACTGGAAAAGAGAGAAACAAACAGACTTTTCAAAAGGTTAGTTTCCCTACAACTCTGATTTACATAGGCATTTAAGTCTATTATAATGTTTTGAAGAACTTTGTGGTCTTGTGCAGTTGAGTAGGCAAATTAATCGAACAGAGATCATGAAACTTGTAAGAAGATTTTACAATATCCATTCTCATAAAGGAAATTTTTCATTGGTACATGTGTACTATAGGACACAAGAGGTTCCCCAACAGGCTGACAAATATAAAAAAATATTCTACTCTTACAAAACAAACCAACCAAGCCAAGGAGCCAAAAAAGAAAACAAAACACACCCCACTATTATGAGAACTCCCCAAAATTTTAACCATTTGAAAGAGATATATAGATAACAGTATTACAAGTATTATAATAAACACTTTAGGTAAACATGTCCCAGGCATTCACTTTGTGGTGGGTTGATCCTGGCTGGATGCCAGGTACCCACCAAAGCCATTCTGTCACTTCCCTCTGCATCTGGACAAGGGAGAAAACAAAAGGCTCATGAGTTAAGGACAGAGAGAGATCATTCACTGATTACTGTAATGGGCAAAAAAGACCCTGTTTGGGGAAATTAATTGAATTTATTACAAATGAAAATTAGAGCAGGATAACGAGAACTAAAATAAATTTAAAAACTCAACTTCCTCCCACTATTCCCTCCTTCTCAAGCTCTACGTCTCCCCCAGCAGTGCAGGAGACAGGGAATGGGGGTTGCAGTCAGTTAATTACATACTGTTTCTGCTTTTGCTCAGGGAGAGGAGACCTTCCCCTGCTCCTGCATGGGACCCTCCCACAGCAGACAGCAGACAGTCCACCATGAACTTCTCTAACTTGACTTCTTCCCATGGGCTTCAGCTCTTCATGAACTGCTCCTGCGTGGGTCTCCCACAGTGTCCCAGGTCCTCCCAGGAAGCCTCCTTCAGTGTGGGCTCCTCTCCCTATGGGTCTGCAGGACCCTGTTTCAGCGCAGGATTCCCACAATCACAGCTGCCCTCAGGCACTCACCTGCTCTGCCATGGGTCTCCTCCATGGGCTGCAGGTGGATCTTTGCCCCTCATTGACCTCCACGGGCTGTGGGGGCACAGCTGCTTCACCATGGTCTGCACCACGGGCTGGAGGGGAATCCCAGCTCAAGTGCCTGGAGCACCTCCTGCCCCTCCTTCTCCACTGACCTTGGTGTCTGCAGGGCTGTTCCTCTTGCACGTTTTCACTCCTCTCTTGCTGGAGCATAGTTAGATCTGTGAAAGACTTTTTTCTGCCTTTTTAAAATATCTTATCACAGAGGCCTTACTACCTTCTCTGATGGGCTTGGCCTTGGGCAGCAGAGGGACAGTCCTGGAGCCAGCTGGCAGTAGCTCTGCCGGACATGGGGTAAGCTTCTGGGAGTTTCTCACAGAAGCCAACCCTGTAGGCCCCCCCCTCCCAACCAAAACCTGGTCATGCAAACCCAATACAAACGTCAAAAGTAAATTAAGGCAGAGTTTGTTAAGATTAGTCACAAAATTATACTTTTTTTTGTTGTTTTTATTCTCACACTACCTTTATATACATGGAGAGGTTGTCCATAGCAAAGAAATAGCGTTTTAAAGAAAATACTTTTAGTTTGGGAATATGTATATAGTCCTGCTGAGCAGCACAGTTGTTTAGAACCTTCTTCCAGATTTATGTCTTCTACAGACTGGAAGGGTAATGGACTTATATGATCATTTTAGTTTTTAAATAAGTGAGTCAAAACTCCGTGGGAGACAATGACTAGCACTGCATTGAATGCTGTGGGTTTAGTGACATCCAGCAGTGTACTTACGGAGTAACTCCACTAAAGTCGTTATGTAAAGCCCACATGAGATAGATCTGCACATTTTGAAGTGTAATGTTTTATTATTCTATTTTCTGTTTTATTATTCTAGTTTTATGCAGACTATTTTTTGACAGAAAAACCCATCCAGCCCTCTTTAAGTATTTACTCCGTACTCTGCAACAGAGAAAATGAGGACCAGTAGAAGTAACAATCAGGCATTTATACCAGTTCAGAGTGTCTAAGATACTAAGGTCAGTATCCTTTCTCTGAATCCCTGCTGACTAGGATACATAGAAACCAATTCCTCCAAAATCCTGAGTATTCCGGCTTTATTTATACTGCTTTAATAGCACTGTGCAGATTCATTTGTAGTTTGTGCTCTGGTACATTTCTCAACTCCACGAAGAAACTTTTTCACCTAGCCAGACTAATGGATCAGTAAATATTGTTGATGGCTGTTCTATATTCCCCATTGCAAAGCAACTGGAACATATTAGTTAATATGAAAAATAAAGATTAAAACCACAGACAATAAATAATTTGCTTGACCATTTTGCCAATCTATAAATGCTCTCTTCATGCTGCTTTAAAAAGAAATCTGAGGCCAGCAGCTTTTCCAATCAGTGTTCAAGCTTTTCCCACATTTGTTCAATTTTTGACTTTGGCTATTGGGCATTTTTCTAGGCTTAATTTTTGTAAGAATTTGGGAATTTATTGACAGAGGGAGTTCATGAAATACATAATTTGGAGTCAGAAGTGTGGATTTTCATAGGACTATATGCATACGAGCACAAAGCCACAACAATACATGAGATCTGTCCGATAACTACTATCAATACTCGAAGATCAGGTTCTCAGTATAAACCATGCAAGACTTTGTTTGCTCCATCCCTGTTCCCTAAGTTCTGAGAAAGGTTGAAGACAGGATGGGACTTGCTGGGTGTATGAGAAATCTTGCAATATACACTCATATTTGCAGGGCAATTCAAGGCAGACATTTCCCTTGGGTTTAGTGGTTCTGCATTCCTTCAAACTATTCACATCATCCCAGAGGGCAGAGTAACCCTCTGAGAGGAACAAAGGAACATTGTTTTCTGATGAAATGAAATATAAAAGTAATCTGAGATTCTGAAGACAAAAACTGCTTACAGCATAATTTGAAGATAATGCATATCTATATGCTTTTCCCTCTGTAGCCTTGTGGCAAGCAGATATGTCATATTTCAATGTGAAAAAAAGCCCCATTTAAAAAAAAGGTAGTTGTTTCCTAAATTTTTCTGGGCATAGAAACTACCAAATCAAACAAACTTTTTAGTTCAGATATTTCTACCATCCGTCTGTGTTAAGCTCTGAAAAAACATAATTTTAATTTCATTGTCTCTATCATTCAGACCGTGTAAATAAAACAATATTTTGGCTATGCATTTTATTTTTCAATGCTACATAATAATACTTAGTGGGGCAGTAAGTCAATCACAATTCAACAAGAGGTCAGCAATGGAAGCCTCAGAGAGGCAGGAAATTTGTTCTGTGCTGACTCGCTCTGTTCCCTGCTAACATAGAGGCAAATACAGAAAAGAGGAAAAGCAAAGTTGAAAATGATATTATGTAGAGGGTCTAAGTAATTCTCCTTGGCCTTGGTAAGAGGTAAATTTCAGTTAAACTTTACTTTTATTATTTTTTAATTATCCTAACAGATAGAGGACTGTAAATGTTGCTGCATGTTAATTGGTCTAAAGTCAAAGCAGGAGATCTCAGTAAGTGACTTTTGACATGTTCTTATAGAAGAAGGATGAGAACTAGTGGGGGGTTAAATTTGCCTGTCTACCAGGTGCTCACCAAGCCACTCTTACACTCCCCCTCCTTAACAGGGGAGAAGATATTAAAAAAAAATCTCAGAAATTGAGATAAGGACATAGAGATAATTTGCCTATTAATGTCATGGACAAAACAGACTTAGGGAAGATGAATTTAATTTATTGCCAAGTTAAGTGTAACAGAGTACAATAATGGGAAATAGGAACAACTCTGAAAACACCTTGCTTCTACCCCTCCCTTTCTCTCATACTCAACTTTGCTATGAATAATTCCACCTCCTCCCCTCCATCAGTGTAGGGAGATGGGGAGTGAAGGTTCAGTCAGTTCATAACAATTCATCTCTCCTGTTTTTTCCTCTTTTCCTTTTTTACAGTTCTTCAGTAACTTCTCTGGTGTGAGTCCATTCCACAGGGTGCAGTCCTTTAGGAACACTCCTCCAGCATGAGTTCCCAAAAAGCTCACAGTCTTGCCAGGACACTCCCTGCTCCAGCATGGTCTGTCCACGTGCTGCAACTTCTTTGAGCTTACATCCACCTTTTCCTCCTGGCATGTGGTTCTCTATGGGCTGTGGGTGGCTGTCTGCTCCACCATGGACCTCCATGGGCTACAGAAAGTCAGAGCATCACCATTATCTTCTCCACAGGTCTGCTCTGGCAGCTAAAGCACCTCCTTTCCCTCTTCTTCACTGACCTTGGTGTCTGCAGGGCTGTTCCTCTTACATTTTCTCACTCCTCTTTCCCAAAAGCTGTTGTGCAGCATTTTTTGCCCTTTCTTAAACATGTTACCACAGAATTGGTTCCAATACATGCAAACACGTAAAAGCACATACACACCTACAAAAACCAGTCCTTTGTAGGGCAAGTTGTATGTGATAGATTCCTTTTGTTTGTTCAGCACAGTGAAGTGGATCTTTTAAACTCAAAACTTTTTCTCACAAATGGATATTTTAAACTTGATATTCTCTACATAAAATTACATAAATTACATAAACTTGATATTCTCTACATAAACTAGAATTCTCTACATAACATTTGCTTTTTCATTTGCACTCTGGAAAGATTTAATATTATCCAACACATTTTTTTCGCCAAAAATAGATTTATAGAATTCTTCAAAGAGTCAATTTTGAACACTTTAGTCTTTTTTTTTTTTTAAGTCATTTATCTGTAGTAAACATGGCATTACTGATCTCTCATGATACTCTAAGTCTATAGAACTGAAATAAGAGAAGGATGATACAAATATGAAGAGGAAGAAAAAAAACCCAATGGTTAAATAAATTTGTTTACATAACTCCTATGCTTTCCTGAAACCCAGCCAGCTAGGAGAAGTCTTCAAAAGTCACCATTACTTACCATTTGTGGGTTTGTATCCCCACAACAGAGTATTCAGGGATTAGGTGATAAATCACCATGTTATCAGATTTGGAAGTGCAGGGCAAGAGCAAGGAAGAAGGTGTCTGAAGCCCCAGGGGTGAATTTCTACTAAAGAGATATTCTGTTCAGGAAGGAAGATGTATGTTCCAAATCTACATTTATTTCATGGAAAAGCAAGCCTAAGGACAGGGCTTATAAAAAGAACGTCCTTTCCCCTGAGGAGGTGTGTGAAAAATCTTGAGAGTTAGCTTAATTTGACAACCTTCTAAACTGAAGAGAGAACAGGAAAAATATAAAGTCAAGCAACACATTACTAGATATAAGAGCATGTAATACCTATTGTCCTATACTATTTTTAAATTCAAAAGCTGTTTTTAATTTTTTTTTTTCTTTTTTTAAATTAGGATTCCTTTTGTGACATTTACATTGCCATTTATCTAATGATAAGTGATTTAAGGGGCTGGTAAAGTTCAATCTTTCACATACTTTAAGCATCAGGAAACCTCAAATGGAGAATGGGCACAAAACAAGCATACTATAGAAGTTAACAGTATTTTTCTATAAATTCCTAGGCAAGTGTATCTTTATGTCTGGGTGCAGGGATAAAGAGACATGAAGAGGAAAATAATGCTCAATCTTTTTTGTTTATTTGTTTCCGTTTTTTTTCTGGGTTTTTTTGTGGGTTTTTGAGTGGAGGGCGTTGGCTGGTTGGTTGGTTTGGCTTGGTTTGATTAGTTTTGTTTATTTGGGATTTTTTAATAATTGAAATACAATTACTGAACAAAAGATAAAAGGTCATGGAACCAACACCTCCTCATTTTATCAAAACCAGTAAAATTCAAGTTATCTCAGCACCACTTACAGAAAGGGTCTAACAGGAATGGAATTTAATCATTCAAGAACACAGGCAGACACAGGAAACAGGAAATATATAAAACACAAAAGATGTGGGAAAAAATGGCTCCCATCCATGCCCTGATTTCTATTCCTCTTAGAACTCACAGAACTTCAGTTACTATAGTCTGATAGGAAGGTCTCCTGTCTTTTTTTTCCAGACTCTTAACTGGTGGCAAAATCTCTCATATAGAAATCTTGTCCTTCTTTGAAGAAACTCACTGGTGTCTAGACAGTAGATTCTAGGGGGGAAAAAAATTATATTTCTCCTCCTGTAATTTTACCGTCTTTAGAGATTTTGCTCCATCTCTACTTCAAAAGTGAAGCTGGTGAACTATTCCTTTCTTATATTGAATTAGAAGAGATTGAACTACAATTTCTTTCATTTCCAGTCATTTTCACAGGTTGTTTCAGAAATCACTTAGAGTAAAATTCAATATAGTTTCATATGTTTAATTTAAATATTCATGTATTAATAAAGTTTTTTTATGCAGCTTATTTCTCAAAAAAAATTATTGTTTTTAAATTAGTAAAGAAAACTTTTTCTTTACTAATGCAAAATATTAGTATGAAACACAATAAATCCTAAACTGGCTATATCACAATAAAAATTCATTAAGCCAAGCATAGGCAAGGATTTCTAAAAAATCTGCTAACTATGTTAATATTTGTATTTTTCTTTTGATATTTGAGCTTTAGAGATTTAAAAATGTGTCTGCCATATGTCTTTTTTCAAAATAATTCAGAAAGAATCTGAAAGCAGAAATTCCCACGCTATAACATCTCTCCTGATGGTAATATGCTAATAGAAAACACTAAAAAAATCTTGTTATAGACAATGACATAACATGCTGAATACTTTTTTACCCATTTTAAAACTGTGCTTAATCAGTAACAATACTTGGTACAAAACTGTTTCACAGTAATATATAACACAGTGGAGATCATCCTGGAAATTACAGTGTGGTGTCCTACTGAGAAACTGAAGTAGTGAAACTGTCTTGAAAGAAGTATAACAGAGACTGATGATCTGAGACAGAGTTTTATGGTATTAAGGCAATATGAGTAAATGCTGTTGCCTGCTGTAGCAAGGACAGGATAGTCTGATCCAAGATATCTTTGCTACTCCCATGTTAATGAAATCATTCAGAGTATCCTACATAAAAAATAATGTCTGATAAAAAGCATGGCAAAAGTTGCCTTGTAGGAGATTTTCATCCTGTACTAAGAAGTTCATAAAGCTCTGAGATTTAATTATCTGGATATTACTATACAATAGGTCTTTGGAAGTTCATCCATCCTTTCTGCCAGATCGTATCAACTGTGACAGCATTTTCTGCAATCTGGGTAGGCCCATGAAAAAGACCACCCACTTATCCCATACAGGTGAAAGAACAAGTTTCTGACAAAACTACTGCTAATGACTTATCAAATTTAACTGATTTACCTAAACCCAAGTTTTAATATTCCACCTGTATTACCACATTCCTTAACTCATGTGAATTACGATGACAAAATGTTCATAACTGTACTATTCATGTATTCACCTTTCATATTATTGTATTCGTAAGTGTAAACACAGGATAAGCAAAGTTCCTTCTCTATCCTGAATGCTGACTATATCTCAGATCATCCTGCTAACTCATAGGCACTTTTGCAGCACTATAGAAAGTATTTGGGAGGGAAAAAAATTATTTCATAAAAGATTAGTCACAGCTATAATTCAGAAGTATATGGGTTATATGTTTTCAATTACTGGAGGGCTTAGTTATCAAATCATTCTTCTTGGCTTTGCTGAGAAATGTTTTATGATCCTTCTTTGTTTCCAGCTGATAAGCTAGCAGCTTCTTGTGGCTGCAGGAAAGATTCCAATGACTACTTCATCTGTATTAAACCATTTGTCATGGAGAGTTAATGGATTAGATTTTTTTGCTGCCTGTGTGTAAATCTAATACATACTGTTTAAGAAATGCACTAAAACAAAAGTATTTATGCAAAATAATAGCAAATAATTTTAAAAATAGAAATGTGTTAGGAAAAAATAGCTGCAGTGGTATCAATTTTATCTAGTAATTCACTAAAAAGATTTCAAATATGAATGTAGGAATCATTTTCATTTATCTGTTTCCCTTTGGAAAATATTATTTGTATGTCTGTTTCTTCATTTTTATTAGACATACAGGCTTCCAGAACAATTAAAATGAAGAGGACTTTTTCCTTCTTTTTTTGTTTGGGTTTTTACCAAGATTACTATAAATTCTTTTAAGAAATATCAAGGCACGTATGCATATATTTTATTTAAAAATGCTTCTCTGTAGAGAGTATTCTAAACCAATGTTTCAGAGCATGGTTCTAGTTAATCACAGGTGTATATTTGTAAAGGATGTATCAAGGACCTATGATAAACTGAAGATTGATTCTAATGAATCAAAAAGAATTTTTCCTTATTTTAGATACATCAGTCAATCACATCAGAATAAAAAGGAAAGTATCATATGTATAGTCTTTCTGTTTCTGAAAGTAGGAATCTTTAAAAACTCTCAGAAGTGTTGCATTTCCTCATATAAGAGAATAAGACATATCTAATGAAAAATGGAGAGCAGTCACTAAAACAAATGAAATTAAACTACAGTTAAATATTTAGCTGACTGAAGATAGAGGAGTGAAACAAATAATACCATGGAGCTGATAAAGTAAAAATATCTTCTTCATGGGACAGCTAGGAAAATGATTACTTCTTTTTGCATGGCAAAAAAGTTCATTGTCTCCCTTGAGTCCTACAGTAAACCAATGGACTATAATGAATGGATATTATACATACCTAGTCCTATATAAAAAATATGAAAAGTTAATTGATTTTATTTCCAAAAGGCTTCAAGATATTTGTGCAGTACAGAATGTATAATTAATGAAGAACATGCTGATGTGAGTTTAGCAAGATCTGCAGAAACATTTCTGCAATATCTTAAGAACTTGAAAAATATCATCAAATAAAAACATCCCAATTAATCTGAAATCTGAGCATTATACCTCATCCTTCTCCACGTCATCACAAGAAACACAACCACAGTTATTAAAAATAAAAAATAAAAAATGTGCCTTTCATTCAACAAGACTTCATTTTCAATTCTACAGTTGTAATTAATAATGGGGCTAAAATACTCATAGCCATGTTGGATTTTTATCATGAAAAAGGATGTTTTTAACTATCTTTTCTTTCCCTGTCCCAAAGCTACATTGGCAACACCCCAAACCATCTCTAGCAGATTTTAGAATTTCAGTAAAGCACTTAACAATGTTACTGACAATTAATCCTGAAATTATACAATTATATCTTCCTCCAACTATATGCATTATGTGCAGTATACATACTGCTTAAACTGTGTGCAACACAGACAGTGACTGGGGACAGAGACTTTTCCTTGAAATTTTTTCTGTACACCAAGTCCTAGGGCTCCTTTTGTCCCTGTGTCCAAGGCACATAAATCTATATGAAGATTTATAGAAGCACCAAATTAAGTGCTTCTATAAATAGATTTAGGGTAACAAGGAATATAACCTGTCAGAATCTGTGTTCCCAGCTCTGCAGGACGTAGATAATAAGCTACCCTAATGAGGCATGTAAGTCTTGGTGGACACATCCTAGAAAAATGCAGTGAGTTTTTAATTAGATTTCTAGATCCATCTCAGAACGTTCTCATGGAGACAGAAGTACCTCATTACCAAACACAGGCATTCTGCTAGGCATGTGTTAATTCTTTCTTCATGTTGGTGTTATTTGATAGAATTAGCCACTAACCTCCTTGCTGGATCTTACTGTGTGTCCAGTCTGTGCTCTGCCACATCACCCCGTGGGGGCAGGACAGATCCCTCCCCACAACCACTGATGGCTGTTGCTGAAACCTGTGAAAGAGTTGCATAACAGGCCAGATATTGAATCTTGCACAGATTTGTACAGCTGTAAGCTTTCCTTCTCCATTTTTTTTCCCTCCTGTTAAGCAGCAACATGAAATACATCATTAAATGTTTCCTTTCCTGCTTGTGGTTTGGCCATAAGAGCATGTGAACAGATGTGCCACCTCTGTCCTGGTCTGTACTGTGAGCTTTTAGTATGCTCTACAGGTAACTGCGGGGGACCTGTTTAACAGGTGGTAGCATTCTGAATAAATATACACAATTGTGGAAGGTTTGCTTAGAGTAGTTTCAGTCACATTCATATGGGAAAATTTGAGCTTCAGATACAAAAAGTCAGCATAATAAGCCATGATTCTAAATTACAGTATTATACGAGATGTGTATAATACCCTGCAAACAGTAGAGAAAACAGTGCCATGTGGTATTTAAGCTGAGAGTGTAAATGAAAGATTTTGTGCCATGTAACCCCTGACAGTGGATCTCCATTAAAACATTCATATATGAGCCCCATTGCCAAAGGGCTCATTTCAAACATTTATTTAAGAATACAAATTCATTAACAAACTAAATCAGCCTAATGCTATAATGTAATAAGCAGGTTGACCCCTTCCAAGGCTGATTATTTTCACAAAGTAGGTTTCCATCGTCTGTATATTGGCAGAGCATCAGCATCTAAACAAAACCCAACACCGAGTGATCTCTGTTTCATATTTTGAAGCATTTCATTACAGCAAACGCAGAAGCTCTCAACTGGATCAAATTATGGTTTGTATTGTTGAAAGCCAGTTAGACATTTACCAAATTCTTTCCCTAAACAAAGCAAGAAACGAAAAAGTTCTAGAAACTGCAGTTATATTACAGAACTCTCTTCTGGCTACTGAATAGCTCTGAGAGGACTGGTTCAACATTTTGGATGCATACTTTATCTCACAGAGAAGGGATATAAGCCAAGTGCTGGAAATTCATCAAATCCTATGCCAAGAGATGAACATATTGTGTGACATTGAAGAAAAGAAAATGGCTAGGATTTGGATAATGGTCAACTAACTTTTTCCACAGCAGTTAGAACATGATGGGTAAGTGTATTGAACCTGTCATAATTGGTAACTCCTGTATGACACATGCAACGTGTATTTCAGACTTAGTTCTGCTATTCTTCTAGAGAGTCAAAATATTAAACTGTTTTAACACAAACAAATGGTTGTAATGCTGTTTAGAAGAAGCAGAAATGTTTCAATAGGATGTGAGTGTTGCAGTGTTTCATACATTCTCCCTCACTGCTAAAAGGAAGTATTTAAAAACCAGGAAGTGTGACTGACAGTAAAAAATACACTGGTACTGACCACTGGATTGGGTTTTATAATCTGACAGAAATTAAGAAAGTAAATCATTTGTGAAGAGTATGAAGCAGATTATTGGTAAATTTGTTTATACATGAGTTGCATTCTAAAACCTGTTTTCCTGACAGTATCTTAAGAATGATGATTGCATTGCTGACCCTTGCTTCTTGCTCATGGATCTAACTTTCAATTTTTTAGCTTAGAACAACAGTACTGCTTCTAACGTGTTACAAAATACTCATGAATATTTACACAGATTCTTCTGAGCAACCAAACACCCTGTGAGCATAAGACTATGAGTAGTTAGAGATAACGGTTGTGATTACACACTCCCTTTTCATAGACACAATAAAGCTTCCAACCCATCAAGAAGAAGATGAAAGGCTTTTTGTGAGTATATTATATAATAAAAATAGAGTTTTCTGTTCATAAACAGTTTTCAAGCCAATTCTGATTAAAAACTATCATTTTGTTCTGTACAGATGCCTGCAATAAATGGCTTAAAGAGATTTGAATTGAGTATTGATTGTTTACTTCAGCCAATAAGTATTAAATATTTAATATCTCTGATAAACCATTGAAACATCATGTGTATATATATATAAAATAGCTGGTAGCAATGCAACCATTGCTCATGACAACTCATTGTCAGCATTTCACTAATCATTTCAAAGAAGCAAGTACACTTTTTTTTTGATTGTATAAAAAAGAATGTGCTGGTTTGAGGGTGTTTTTATCTTTAACACTGTAATAGTCCAATCCTTTCAGTTAAAAAAAAAATATATATAGAAAACTGTAAAGCAGATCTGGTCCTAATCTTATTTTTTATGGTCAAAAAATCTGTCTGAAGACACAACCCAAACTGAAAATGATAAAAATCCGTCTGTTCCAGCTATGAAGAAAGACAGTCTATGAGACCAAAGTACAATCTCATGCTCTTTTGTTAACATGCAGCCAAAATCAAGCTGCCAATCAGGTCCCAGAACACTGCATGTCCACACTGCACAGTGAGGTGTCAAGCTGAAATACTAAGTTAAGAGCCCAAGGGCAAGATAGTGCTATCAGAGCAATGCTGGTACAGCTGCACAGGGCTGGCAACATTGTCTCCAGCCCTCCAATTATCTCATTCAAAGCTGTATCTGGCCGTGGTGTGACAATATGTTAAACTGCCTGCAGGGCTTCTGGTGACAGATCAAAAATAGTGTGGCTAAATGACGTAGAGTGCCAGTCCAGGTCGCTTCTATTCTGCTGTTTTCAGTTATCTCCAAGCACTCTGATGAATGAAGTTTTTATCGGCAACTTTATGCCAAATGAAGCCTGGTCTGTTCTCCTGCATGGAACATAAAAAACCCATAAAAGTTGGCATAAATTTGAAATCAAGTATTCTGGCTAATTTGATAAAATAAAAGAGGTTGCCCAAGCCCATTTAGAGCAAATTGGTTCTTCACTTCTTCCCGTAGCACACAGGTCTGATGGGGACACATGACCTGTTTAATGTGGGATACAAACATAGGGAAAACAACAGCAAACCAAAACCACAGACAGCTGCACTCTTCCTCCCTTCTTTGAAATCCAGTGGATTGCTTACAACTGCCCTCTATTGCTGTTAAACATATCAGAAAAGAGAAACTATGATTGCATTATGCTGAGCAATGTCTAACGTGACTGATAAAAGAATAAGAATCAAAAGTGTTTATAACAGCTTCTAAATTGTCAACATCTGGGTCTTTTCCCCACTACTTAGTATTTAATGTTTTATATTTCCTACCTTGAAAACAAGTAAAGATTTAAAAATCTCATATTTCATTATATTTTTTTTTGCATTTACTTTTATAAAAAGTTCAATCAACTATGAATAGTGAGCAAATGATTAAATATGCATAGTCTTTTTAGGAATAATATGTAAGAACTAAATTTGTCAAACTTTTCCTAAATATATTTTGTTCATCTCTAAGCAAACAAAGAACAGATATAATAAAAAGTTGACTGTAGTTTTGCTTTTTTTTTTCTTTTTTAATTANCATTCAAAGCTGTATCTGGCCGTGGTGTGACAATATGTTAAACTGCCTGCAGGGCTTCTGGTGACAGATCAAAAATAGTGTGGCTAAATGACGTAGAGTGCCAGTCCAGGTCGCTTCTATTCTGCTGTTTTCAGTTATCTCCAAGCACTCTGATGAATGAAGTTTTTATCGGCAACTTTATGCCAAATGAAGCCTGGTCTGTTCTCCTGCATGGAACATAAAAAACCCATAAAAGTTGGCATAAATTTGAAATCAAGTATTCTGGCTAATTTGATAAAATAAAAGAGGTTGCCCAAGCCCATTTAGAGCAAATTGGTTCTTCACTTCTTCCCGTAGCACACAGGTCTGATGGGGACACATGACCTGTTTAATGTGGGATACAAACATAGGGAAAACAACAGCAAACCAAAACCACAGACAGCTGCACTCTTCCTCCCTTCTTTGAAATCCAGTGGATTGCTTACAACTGCCCTCTATTGCTGTTAAACATATCAGAAAAGAGAAACTATGATTGCATTATGCTGAGCAATGTCTAACGTGACTGATAAAAGAATAAGAATCAAAAGTGTTTATAACAGCTTCTAAATTGTCAACATCTGGGTCTTTTCCCCACTACTTAGTATTTAATGTTTTATATTTCCTACCTTGAAAACAAGTAAAGATTTAAAAATCTCATATTTCATTATATTTTTTTTTGCATTTACTTTTATAAAAAGTTCAATCAACTATGAATAGTGAGCAAATGATTAAATATGCATAGTCTTTTTAGGAATAATATGTAAGAACTAAATTTGTCAAACTTTTCCTAAATATATTTTGTTCATCTCTAAGCAAACAAAGAACAGATATAATAAAAAGTTGACTGTAGTTTTGCTTTTTTTTTTTCTTTTTTAATTAAAATATTATTAGAAATAGAGAGTTGTAGAGGTTTTTGGCAAGTATCCCTTAACAGACTGAGGATTTCATTTCTCATGTGTGGAGTTAGTAGGCTGGCAAGCAGAGATAAGTAGATGTAGTCAGACCACAGCAGTTACAATTCTTAAAGTGATGCTTTGCCCTTTTAACTGGCCCCAAAATAAAAATCTAACTAATTAAAAAGGGATTGGGAGTTTCTCGTTTATTGTCTCTCAATGATTTCCATACTACCTCTGCTCCGTTCTCAGTTTAAATGTAAAAAAGCTGTAGTATTTCCCTCTAACTGTTCCATTCTCAAACTCATCCTAGACTCTGAAAGCGAAGCTGGCTTTTCTCTGGCTCGCACATCTCTGACAAAGACCCTGCAATCTGACTGTTAGGAATTTGGTTGATGAGGTGCCAGCTGGAACCAAGCCTGGTTCCTTCCCTGAGAGAGGCATTGGTTCTGCAGAGCAACAAAAGGCAAAAGTAACAGCAATTTTCTCTAGCAGAGGGTCTGAACACATCAACAGATAAAGTATCGTGTGTCTCAGGAGACCTTTGTTACCTTCGTGACTCTGCTGCTCTAGGTTGCTTAGTCACCTTGGACAAATCGCTCCGCTTGTCCTCGCTGTCTTTACTACATCCATAAAGAGAAATAGTCTGCCAAGTAGATGACCAAAAGTAGAGCAAAGACTGCACAATAATAACTTGATGTAAAGGCAGTCAGGAAAGGGATAATTATATGCAACCTAGTCTTCTTTTAAATTAAAAAAACATGAATACAAATATATAAGAATAGAATCAATCTGAAAGTATTTCTCATAAATCACACACTAACTCCTCCTGGAAGAAAAGCAACATTTAAATAGCTAATCGTGCTGACATGAAGCCAATTAACATTGAGATGCTGACAGGTACATGAGGACAGGTAATGTATAAAATCATCAACAGCTATCTACCATTTTCAAAAACGTTACTGTATCAGCTACTAGAGCAAACCAAAATAACCGAAATTTTATATTCTATAGAAAGTTATTTGATGATGGCATTAGTATTGTAAAATTTGGAAGTGATTATTTTCAGAGGCTATGAAATTATAGTCCCTTGCAAAGAGAACATAAGGATAAATGTTTATTCATATTCCCCATTCATGTCTTGACAAAAAAAGAAAGAAANAAAAAAAAAAAGAAGAAAAGAAAAAAAGAAAAAAAACAGGAAAAAAGGAAAAAAATGAAATTGAAAACCAAAGAAGCCAAATGCCTGTTGATATGCTTGCACACTGGGAAGTAATCTTTATATACTTGTTGCCCACACTATGTTAATTCATAAAAACTTCCTGCCTCACCAAGTGATTATAGACAAAAAACATTTCGCAGTTTCTTTGTACTTAGATGTCTTATATCTTTCTTCATCATGTGATTAAAGGAAATTGCATATAAACTCTCTGCTAAAATCTTTGAACTAATAAATTTCTAATTTTCTTCTTGAGATATTTTTGTCCACTGTAGTTCCTGTAATGTACCAAGATAGGAAGAGAGGAAATAAAAGCAGGGTTTGTTGTCCTTCATTTTGTTGATATACTTGCCAAAGACATTCACCAACCAATGGTAAACACTTGCCAGATAAGGCACGATGAGACCAAAAGCTAAAAAGTCCAGCACCTGTAATTCTTCTAATGTTATTTTCTACAGAAAGTAACTTTCTACTTTCTTTCTACAGAAAGAAATTTTTTTTTTGCAATGGACAGTTTAAAAAGTTGCAGGTTTCTTGAACAGAGAAAGATAAAGCCCCACTTGGGAGCATCTGTTTATGGATGTTGAAGGACAAAACACACATTTATTTAGGGACCTACTTTCCAATTGCAGGATAATATATTTTTTGAAGCTTCATTTATGGGTTCAGGAAGGAAGAATTCAAAGACGGTCCTTTATTAAAAATCTGATTCTAGGACACTCCAAAAAGAATGAAATTATTTGGAAAAAAAGCTGCCCTTCACTATTCTAGCATATAATTTGGCTCATACAAAGGAAGATTCTTCCTCATTTTAGTTCTATGCCATTTCACCAAACAGGGAGCAGGTACTATGTAGTCTGAGGAAACCTGTATTTCAGGATATATATTTTTTTAGCCTGAGTTTTTTCCTTGGCTGATCCAACCTAATGCTTGACTTTACTTCATTACTCACTAGTGAATTTAATTTACAAAGAAACATTCTGCTGTCTGGAAAAGATTGAATAAGAATTAAAATGTTAATGAAAAACAAGAGGTTTGGTTTATTCCAGGTTTTTGTTTATTTGTTTTTTATCTAGAAGATCCAAACAACTTTAATAATGTCCTTTTGTTTTACAGCAGTTTATTCTCATTCTCAGCTCCTGGCTGATTGTAGTACTAGTTTTCTGTTTACTTTTGTTTTCACCATTCTACTGATATTCTTTAAGTTTCTAATACTTCTGTCAGGGCTTACACTCAAACCTTATTTGCCAATTTGTTAAGACATTGAAGCCCTTATTGTAAAAAAAAAAAAAAAAAGGAAGAAAGGGATGTGCATGAAAAAATTACCAATTTCCTTTAAGAGAAAATAGTTTTCTATTGAAAAGAAATATTCATAAGAAATAGCTGGATAGTGCATAAAACCAAATCTTCTATTTCTCTCTGGGAAGAATTTGCTCTCACATATGCAGAATTTTACAAATAGCAATTGTTCAACTCCTTCTTTTTCTATCTTAATCTTACTCTTTCACTTCTTACCAGCTTATCAGAAGTGATTATTTTCAGAGGCTATGAAATTATAGTCCCTTGCAAAGAGAACATAAGGATAAATGTTTATTCATATTCCCCATTCATGTCTTGACAAAAAAAGAAAGAAAGTTATGAATTCTTTAGATTCTCCTCTGTGACAGAGGTTGCAAAGCCATTACATAATAATAAATAGCCTACATCACTATAACAGCAATAGACATATTGTTACAAAGGTCATTTTATACCATTCTTACTCTTCTGTGCCTGTCAAGATCTCAGCTCCTCTATCGTTTGACACATGGAGAACACTTAAACTAGGGTGGTGAAATGCAAAAGGAAGTGCCTGTGCTCCTCAAAATTAAACCAAAAGTGTCTTTACTCCAAGGAGACAAGTGTGCAAGTGACTGGGTGAATGCCAATGCATTGAAAAGGTCAGCATTTCTAAGGAAGCAAATGTCTTTGACAGAACTTTAGGCTTGGCTTGTGAGTGAAAAAAGCAGAAAATAGTCATGATTTCTTTGAAACTATATCTACTCTGAAAAAAAAATACTGAAGATTAAGTATGAGCTAGAAGAAGTATGTCTGACAAGTCTATATGGCAAAGAACATCTCCTTGTAGGTCTAAATTCAGATTTAAAAACAATGCAGCTTCATTTGAAGAAAATAGACCTGAGCTAAAACAACTTGCCTTTGCAGAAAAGACATATACTACTCATCCAGCTAACTCATCCATCTGTACCTGACTCATTCCAGACACGAGGGAGTACATAAATACTAATTTCTGCATTTGATTGATTAGTCCAGGCAGAAAAATCTTAGATCACCTTGTACCTACTGGTGTAGGAACAATCTTAGAAGAAAGATCTCAAGTTCCTTGTTATCCATGAAGCTTTTTAAAGTAGTTGGAAAATTGCAGTGGAATGGTTACACTCTCCAATTAAGTCTTTTTTTTCCTATGGTATTGCTGTGACACACTAAGGAAAAGGGACATCTTCCCAGTGGAAGTGAAGAAAGATGCAGCAGAATGTAAATTTCCTTCTCAGGTCATGAACATGAGCAGAAACCAGGAAATGCTCTAGGCTTTTCACAGAATTCTATTCTAAAAATGGAAATTAGCATCTGCATAAGTGGTTGTAAAAATGAAACATAAGGAAAAAATATATTAAAAAGCATATCTGAAGATTTACAATAAAGCTGGGATGAGTTTTAAAAAGTAATTATACTGTGCTTGTTGAGTAAGTCTGAATTTGCAAGGTGACTAATACCAGCTACTTGCTATTAGCATAGCAGTTTAAATAACATAAACTGTAGTACATTTTCTGCTCTCCTTTTTTAGCATAAGCAATACAGTTTACAAAAAAAAAAAATTATACTAGTAAATTAGTACTGTTATTTCAAAGCTAAACATCACAATAATACATATTTTCAATGAGGTAGATTCCTTTTAATGACTTTCAGCCTTTTATCATTATTTTCAGTAAGTCAGAGGCTCAGAAACAAAGTACACTCTGGGGGCAATCAGGCACAAACATGGCATTTGTTCTTTAGCTGAATACAATCTCTGGCTGCCTCCTTGTTACCTTTGAGATATAAATCCTCGTGAGGCCTCAGTCAGATGCAGAAATGTTCCAATAAGTCAATCCAGTGGGATGCCTGTTCTGATTATCCCAATTCATCTTCAGTCCAAGCTGCTGATACATGCACATAATAACAAACCAGTAGGGAGTATTGAAGAAAATCTAGCTTTTTTATAATTAGACATTTGCTATAAAGAACTGCAGAGTTATATAATCATCCTAGTAGACACAAACAAAGCTTTACTTTGTTTGCTACTGAAGCATGGATAATTTGTCATCCATTTAATCTCCTGTTTTCAACAGATTTACTCCTTTGCATTGTTGACTATGTATGAAGATTTCAACAATCTAAGCTTATAGAATTCAAACCACTATGGTAAGATCTGAGTGTATTCAGGCCTGTCTTTCTAGATAGGTGTAACAGGAGAGAGGATCAAATTTGCTGATCTTATTTACTGTAGCTGCTTAGATGAAGAAAGCTAAAATAGCAGAAGCCATTTATGTGATATAAATATCCTAATGAATATTCAGTTGCTTCCAGGAAAACATTTTGTAAAAGTTGGGTGCCTAACCAGTATTGCCACACTGACAAGCATTTCTAGTTCAAATGTGGTCACAGTTTTAACCACTAGACTTTTTCCAGAAAAATACAGTTTTCAGGAGAAACTGAACACCCAGCATGTGGATTGATAGTAGTATGAGATCAGCTGATAAGTCTGAGAAACGGAAAATCTTCAAGAGATAAAGAATAAAAGATGCTTCCTTGAAAAACTGAGATGTTTTTCAAGAGATGTTCATCACTGTAGATTGTGAGGAATAGGTACCAAACATCATTATTTTCTAAGATAAAATCACCCTTTAGGGCATGTATGTCTGCAAAGATGAATTCAAACAGATTTGAGTTTGAATCACAAAAGAAATGTATCCCAGAAGGAGAAATTTTATGTACCTACCTCCCATTGATTCCAACATCATGCAACAATCAATAAATATTTTCACTGTTTTACAGACCATCACAGCATTATTAAAATTCTTTTGATTTAGGTTAATCATCATCTGGTTCTCCTTTATGCCAACATCTACTGGAGTGCAAATATAGACAGGATTTACTGACATAATAAGTAACCTTAGTGAGTAGTCCTCCTCACAACTAACCGCAGTATAAGACACTGTAGAGTGTCATCTGCATTTATTTAGGGGATAAATTTGCTATTTACTATTAGTACTGTATGCCCTGAAAATAAATTTTTAAAAATTGCCCTTTTTTGGGGGGTGGGGGGTCTTATTCAGCAGCAATCTGCCTTTACCTGTTCTTTGGTATCACATCTCAGGAGATTTTCCTCCTAACATGCTACCAACCAGCTAGAGTCTGCCAAGAGGACAGCAGTGATCATTTAAACTAATACCAAAATCCATATTTAGTCACATTTGGCTACTGAGAATATAGTGAACAATAAAAATAGAATAATTTAAAAATCTAAATTTTTTTCCCTACTGCAACCAAAGCATTTTCTATTCCAGAGTTGAAATATTTATGTTTCTGTTCATCAGCTGGATTCTGCTTTGGACTTGGGTACTTGATTGTCTTTTGTCTCTTAGGCACCTACTATTGCACCTTATTGCATTCTTTTTGTCCATTTAATGCAAATGGAATAATCACTTACATGTCTCAGTGATAGAATGCTCTAAAATGACCACGTTATGAGAGAGAGCATATTGGATTTCATGGGAATTACTGAACAACACCGCTTTTTAATTGTCTCTAGTACCCATTTTTCATCACTTGCAGAAGACCTAAAATCAATTGATATTTTTATGAAATGTAAAAATGTGACAAATGAACATATGCATGCGGTGTAGCAGCAATGATAACACTAATATGTCTCTTGCAATAAGCTGTGCAGCAAACTCTCTCTAGAAATTACCAGATGCATCATAATTCCTGATAGAAAATCCACAGGAGAATTGTCAATTTAACTAATTTTGGGTTTGGTTTTTTTTGTTTTCTTGTTTTCTTTTTTTACTGATATGTCAGATTCCAACTGTCAAAATCTTTTAGTAGTAAAAAAGATGCAAAGATAATATGAGAAAAAAAAATCTACTTTGCAATATCCTTTACCTTTTAAATGAAAAAAGATAGAAATTTATAAAATATCCCCGATCTTGTTGCCTGATCATATGGAACAGCCCAGAACAGAACAGGGAAAAGATTAAAGAAATGGGAATTGAGAATTAGGGTTTTGCAGCTAAGCTGTCTCTGTGTTGAAAACATATCTGTGTGCTCATGTAAGGAAGTCAAATAGACATATATACCTATCTATCTCTGTGTTGATGGAGTTTGTTCAATATGAAGCCATAAATATTTGTTTGTGCACAAACACTTTGTAAAAGTAAGATGTAAGTTCTTCATGTTTAATCTAATTCCACATAATGTAACAGAGATGGCAAATTTGCCATCTATACAGGTAGAGCCAAAATTTGCCTTCTCCTATCAGAAGAGACTTAGAGAAGAGCAAAATTTTTTTTCTCTTTGTTAAAACAGACAGGTCAATTTACAATTGTGGATGCATAAATGTGTGACCAATCAATAAAAAATATGGCAAACCTTCAGAAAATTTTGTTAGTTTATTCAAGAAATTGAAGTTTATATTACTTACTATCCTGCCTTAGATTGCACATCCTTACTATAAAAACACTGCAGAATATTTTATAGAAGAATATAAAGATACTTTTATGCTGTAGGGCTGTCTTTTAATTCACCTTTGTTTCAAGATTTCTGGGGAAATCACTTACAAAAGCAAAGGACACATTGCTTTCTATTATAATTTTAGGGAAAATAGTTTTTCAAAGCAATTGCATTACACATTTTTAACCTAAGATTGTGAAATAGCACAAACAAGGTTCCATTTCAAGACATGATAGCCCTTCATTGCTCTTTAATTCATGACCTAGTACGTGTAAAATTCTTACGGAGAGTTTAATCCTGGCTGAATCATAGAGGTGTGAAATGTGATGTAATGAGTACACTTAAATAATGATGATATTATAGAGGTATCAGTTTTCCTCTCTCTTTACATCACTGCATACATATAAGGAATGTAGAATTTTTCTTAGCTAAGAAAAGTTGATATTGTTGCATGTTTGCTGGTGGAAAGCATCTGCACTTCCATCCAAAAGCCCCAAATCATCACAACTTCCAAAAATATTGCAAAGTTCAGGAATATTCTGACAAGAAAACTTAAAAATGTACCTACATCCAGTAAAAGTTTATGACATTGTTCATATCTGATTTCTCTATACTCAAAAAAAGTGTATTTTTTGCTTTATTTTAAAATTAAATTAATTAAATTTAAAATACTGGGCAAAATTTGTTATCCTAAATAAAAAAATATGTACTTTTTTCATCAGTGAAACAGAAAATAAATGGAATAGGATACTGATTTTCATATAATACACTTATGAAATAACTATTATTAGAAATCGTGTATTTCACACCCATGAAGTAGAGAAGAGCTTTCATAAAGGAAGGAGAGCTAAGGGTGGCAGCAAGGCCTCCTCAACAAGAGGCACAATCTTACTGCAGCTGAACAGGTCTGGTTGGGTGATGAAGAGCAGAGTTGGCCACGGTTCAGCCATCCAGGCTGGTCTGCCATGGGAATGCACCTCCCAGGTCAGGCTGGGGAGAGCATTCAGCAAGGGCAGGCCACGGCCAGGGATGGGCAAGACACAGACAGGAAAAGCTGGGACATAATTTGGGCAGGGACTGATGGTGTAAATCAACAGCCAGGCAAGGGGAAGCTCATTTAATCTCTTCTTACTGCTTCTTTGTTTTCCAGAGATCTGATCTAAGATTACATGGCTGCACCACATCAGAGCAAACCTTGAACAGGGATAACTAAATCCCTGAGGGCTGTTAGGGTTGCAAAGGCTGAGTACAGAGAAAAATATTTCAGGACAGGAAGATCCTGCTGCATGCAGAGCCCTGAGAAAGAGCATGGCCTAGAGAGAAAAATCAAGAAATTTGTTTGAGATGTCACTGAGATATCCTAGTAACAGTCCAAACTGGTGGCTGTAAGCAACTGGTTCAGATGAAGGATATTTATTAAAACCAGAGTGCGACTCTAAGTCCAGGAGATTTTGAGTAATAGCATTTGACTTCTGTGAAAAAAAATATCCTGCAGATTTCTGGCTAAATATTTCCCATGGGCAGTTTCCACAATGTGCTACTGTTGTACTGTATAAGAAGTATACTTCCATCAGCTTCAACCACTTCTCTCTATAGATTATGACTCCTGACAGGACTATACCTCCAACCACACAATTGCTGTGCTTGCTGTACTGCTGAAGCCTGCCCCAGGTATCTCCAGATATGACACTTTAGCAGAAATGTTTACAATTAAAAGCCAGCATACAGAGGAAGGTACATGTGAAATATAGCTCTCCTGAGAAACAAGAAATCAATCTTAATCGAGTTGTTGTCTGAGAAGTAGTCTTTTGTTGTTGCAGGTTTGAATAAATAAGAGTAATTTTTATGAAACATATATTTTTAAAACAAGTCTTCATTCCCATCATAAAACTTCTTTCTTCTTCCTCTTACACAAGCACAACATACACATGCCTCCCATGGACACAATAATGTTTTCCTTTAGAAGACATTTTATGAGCTGATTTATCAGGTGATTCTTAAAATAAATAACAATTTATTTAATTGCTGCCTATTATTACAGCCAAAATTTTTACCTCTGTTTAAAATGTAACAGACATTGATGTGTGTAGGTTGGGGCAGAACTATGGCTATTCCTGTGCCAGAGAAGAAATCACAGTAGATTGACATATTGTGAAGACAACGTGGTAAATTTCTCCAGCACCTGTCAAGCTTTTCCCTTGCAACAGTACTGCATGTTTGTGATTTTTTTTCAGAATAGAATGAAGAATAGACTCATAAAATTGAATCATAGAATGGTTAGTGTTGGAAGGCTCCTTAAAGATCACAGAATCATAGAATGATTTATGCTGGAAAAGACTTCTAAGATCACTGAGTCCAGCCATCAAACTAACAGTGCCATATCCACCACAAACCACGTCCCAACTTGTTCCCTCCCTCCCACCACTATGGGCAGGGACACCTTCCACTAGACTAGGCTGCCCAGGGTCCCATACAGCCTGGTCTTGAACATCTCCCAAGATGGGGAGAAACCCATTCCAGTGTCTCATGACCTTCACAGGAAAACATTTCTTCCTTATAATTTATCTAAAACTAATCTCAGTCAGTGTGAACCCATTCGCCCTTGTCCTATCTCTGCATGCTCTTTTAAAGGGTCCCTCTTCGGCTCTCTTGTAGGCCCCCTTTGAGTACTGGAAGGTGCACTAAGGTCTCCCCAGAGCCTTCTCCAGGCTGAATAAATCCATCAGTTTGTAAAGCATAGAAGAATGAGAAAAATATCATAGACATGCTGCATCCTCCAGTGTGACTTACATGGGTATATAAGTTCAACTAGACCAGGTAATATGCTAGGTGAAATCGAGGTTCTGAATGGTTAATCCTTTCCATCTCTTTACCTAATTATATTCTGTGTTTGTTCTAGATTTAACTATGATTGGGTGTCTTATACTGGGGTTAATTTAAAATTCTTTGTGACACAGTTTCCATCATTGTTTTTAGATGTCTGAATTTTGCGTTGAATATTTTCAGAATTTGGACAATAAAAACAAAACAAGCTCTCATCTTGCTCAATGAGACTGACAGGACTCATCAAGATAAACACTGAGTAGTGTAGTCAATATATAGCTTAATTTCCAGTTTCTCTAAGTCTATCTTACATTAATATTAATCATTTAAGTATTGTCAAAATTCAGTGTATTACTATTAGGTAAGCTTCATTCTGTTTCAAGATAACTGTTGGAAGAAGAGATAAACACTGAAAGAATTAAAATATTGGAATTATATGACTTTCTTTTTTCACATGGGGGAAGAGTCATGACTAACATCATCTAAACACTGTTTTAATTTGCTTTGCTGAACTTGAACCACTCAATTTAGTAATTCTGTAAAGAATGACTGTGCCTCAGGCTGAAATGTCCTTGAAAATGCCACTTAAAACAATTCAGATGTTTCTGAGAACAAGATCAGAGAAGAAAAATCTATTGTTTTGCCCTTACTGAAAGCATCAAGACAATTGTTTTTGAAGATATTGTACCATCTCTCTGTTTCAGAGTGTGAACTGGAACTTCAGCCCTATCTTAATGAAAAAAACCTAAAATTTGAATTTGCTGTCTATCTCTGAAAACCTCTGTGGATCTTCTCAGATTTTTAATATGAGTGGGTAGGCTGTGACCGTTGAACACCCAAACAAAGGATCTATACTTTTTTTAAGGTCCATTCCGGTCATAAGATATCAAAGAGTTATATATATAAAATTCTTTCTCTTATTTTCAAGTTTCTATTTTGGGTTCAGAAACGTAAAATGTGAGCTCTGAATATAACTCAAGAGTTGCATTATTATGTAAAGAAAAATGACTTAAGAGATCCAAGGTAAAGTTCCACAGGTAAGAGTAACTATGGAGTTAACGGTCTTAAAGATCAATGAGTACTAAATGATAATTTTTCTTGTTTAATGTCATGGTTTACTTTATTTTGCTCATTGTAGTACAGTAAAATATCAGCAGCATGCTATCCCTACACACACAATATTTTAACATTGTTACTATTGGTTGCAAAATACAAAACAAGAATACCTTGCATCTTTATAGCAGAGAGAAAAGCAACAACAGCTGTCTTATCTGTACAAACAAAGGAATGAGATGAAAAGCAGCTAATAGGAAGAAAGAAAGAAAACTTAATTTGATTCTGTAATCTTTTCTCTTCAACACTTCTCTTGGAAATGGAGAGCACATTTCATTTTTTGCACTAAAATGTCAGTCATAAAATTTTGACCCCAATCAAAATTTTTTTCTTTTGTTCTGCCAGCAAGAAAGCATAGCAATTAACTGAATTTTAGTCTCTTAGTTAAAAAAGACATTCTAATAGTCTGAAAATTAGGGTCACCAATTGAAAAAGCAATTTATTTCCCTTAATTTTTTACTGTTTTATCAAACTTTTATTCAGATTTAAAAGTTCTTGCCTTTCCTACCCATCTACTATTTTAATCCTCTACTTTTCTCTCCTTTTACTCTAGCCAAGCTTTCAGACAGAGGCAATTTTGTAAAAAAAATTGGTTTAATTTTTTCTCTGTATGATCCATTCAGCATGGGTTTATGAAAGGCAGGTCCTGCTGACCAAACTGATCTCATTCTGTGACAAGTTGACCTGCTTAGTGACTGCCAGAAGGACTGTGGATGCTGTCTACTTTAAGCTTCAGTAAAGAATTTGACCCTGTCTTCCACAGGATTCTCCAGAACAAACTGGCTGCTCATGGCTTGGACAAGTACACTGTTTCCTGGGTAAAAAACTGGTGGGATGGTCAGGCCCAGGGAATGGTGGTGAATGATTATGCATCCAGTTGATGGCCAGTCACTGGTGGTGTTTCCTAGGGCTCAGTAATGGGACAAGATTTGTTTAATATCTTTTTCAATGATCTGGATGAGGGGATCAAGGGCACCCTCCATGTTTTTACAGATGATACCAAGCTGGATACGACTACTGATCTGCACAAAGACTATATGCTGGGATCTANTGATACCAAGCTGGATACGACTACTGATCTGCACAAAGACTATATGCTGGGATCTAGAGAGGCTGGATTGATGGGCCAAGGCCAATTGTATGAGGTTCATTAAAGCCAGGTGCTGGATCCTGCATTTGCAACCACTGCAGGCAGCACTGCAGGCTGGGGGGCAGAGTGGCTGGAAAACAGCCAAGGTGAGAAGGACCCAGGGATGATGGTCGACAGCAGCTGAACATGTGCCAGAGCATGCTCAGGTGGCCAAGAAGGCCAACAGCTTCCTGGCCTGTATCAGCAATAGTGTGGCCAGCAGGACCACAGAAGGGATTGTCCCCTGTACTTGACACTGGTGAGGCCACAGCTTGAGTTCTGTGTTGAGTTCTGAGCTCCTTTGGAGGAAAAATTGAGCTTGCTGGAGCGTGTCCAGAGAAGGGCAATGAAGCTGATGGAGGACCTAGAGCACAAGTCTTATGAGGTACTGCTGTGTGAACTGGGGTTGTTTAGCCTGGGAAAGAGAGGAAAGACCTTATCATCACTCTCTTCAACAACCTGAAAGCAGGTTTTAGCCAGGTGGTTGCTGGCCTCTTCTCCTGAGGAACAAGTGATAGGATGAGAGGAAGTGGCCTCAAGTTCCACAAGGGGAGGTTTAGATTGATATTAGAGAAAATTTCTTCATGGAAAGGGTTGTCAAGCACTAGAACAGGGTGCCTGGGGAAGTGATGGAGACACCATCCTTGCAGGTATTTAGAAGACATGTAGGTGTGGCATTTAGCAGCATGGTTCAGTAGTGGACTTGGCAGTGCTGGGTAAAGACTTGGATTTGATATTCTTAAAGGTCTTTCGATGTGGTGGTTGGTCTCTCTCCCCATGGTTCGTCCCTGCCACCCC
>VZSE01010345.1:723243-786946 GCA_013398275.1 Promerops cafer
TATATATATATAAAATTCTTTCTCTTATTTTCAAGTTTCTATTTTGGGTTCAGAAACGTAAAATGTGAGCTCTGAATATAACTCAAGAGTTGCATTATTATGTAAAGAAAAATGACTTAAGAGATCCAAGGTAAAGTTCCACAGGTAAGAGTAACTATGGAGTTAACGGTCTTAAAGATCAATGAGTACTAAATGATAATTTTTCTTGTTTAATGTCATGGTTTACTTTATTTTGCTCATTGTAGTACAGTAAAATATCAGCAGCATGCTATCCCTACACACACAATATTTTAACATTGTTACTATTGGTTGCAAAATACAAAACAAGAATACCTTGCATCTTTATAGCAGAGAGAAAAGCAACAACAGCTGTCTTATCTGTACAAACAAAGGAATGAGATGAAAAGCAGCTAATAGGAAGAAAGAAAGAAAACTTAATTTGATTCTGTAATCTTTTCTCTTCAACACTTCTCTTGGAAATGGAGAGCACATTTCATTTTTTGCACTAAAATGTCAGTCATAAAATTTTGACCCCAATCAAAATTTTTTTCTTTTGTTCTGCCAGCAAGAAAGCATAGCAATTAACTGAATTTTAATCTCTTAGTTAAAAAAGACATTCTAATAGTCTGAAAATTAGGGTCACCAATTGAAAAAGCAATTTATTTCCCTTAATTTTTTACTGTTTTATCAAACTTTTATTCAGATTTAAAAGTTCTTGCCTTTCCTACCCATCTACTATTTTAATCCTCTACTTTTCTCTCCTTTTACTCTAGCCAAGCTTTCAGACAGAGGCAATTTTGTAAAAAAAATTGGTTTAATTTTTTCTCTGTATGATCCATTCAGCATGGGTTTATGAAAGGCAGGTCCTGCTGACCAAACTGATCTCATTCTGTGACAAGTTGACCTGCTTAGTGACTGCCAGAAGGACTGTGGATGCTGTCTACTTTAAGCTTCAGTAAAGAATTTGACCCTGTCTTCCACAGGATTCTCCAGAACAAACTGGCTGCTCATGGCTTGGACAAGTACACTGTTTCCTGGGTAAAAAACTGGTGGGATGGTCAGGCCCAGGGAATGGTGGTGAATGATTATGCATCCAGTTGATGGCCAGTCACTGGTGGTGTTTCCTAGGGCTCAGTAATGGGACAAGATTTGTTTAATATCTTTTTCAATGATCTGGATGAGGGGATCAAGGGCACCCTCCATGTTTTTACAGATGATACCAAGCTGGATACGACTACTGATCTGCACAAAGACTATATGCTGGGATCTAGAGAGGCTGGATTGATGGGCCAAGGCCAATTGTATGAGGTTCATTAAAGCCAGGTGCTGGATCCTGCATTTGCAACCACTGCAGGCAGCACTGCAGGCTGGGGGGCAGAGTGGCTGGAAAACAGCCAAGGTGAGAAGGACCCAGGGATGATGGTCGACAGCAGCTGAACATGTGCCAGAGCATGCTCAGGTGGCCAAGAAGGCCAACAGCTTCCTGGCCTGTATCAGCAATAGTGTGGCCAGCAGGACCACAGAAGGGATTGTCCCCTGTACTTGACACTGGTGAGGCCACAGCTTGAGTTCTGTGTTGAGTTCTGAGCTCCTTTGGAGGAAAAATTGAGCTTGCTGGAGCGTGTCCAGAGAAGGGCAATGAAGCTGATGGAGGACCTAGAGCACAAGTCTTATGAGGTACTGCTGTGTGAACTGGGGTTGTTTAGCCTGGGAAAGAGAGGAAAGACCTTATCATCACTCTCTTCAACAACCTGAAAGCAGGTTTTAGCCAGGTGGTTGCTGGCCTCTTCTCCTGAGGAACAAGTGATAGGATGAGAGGAAGTGGCCTCAAGTTCCACAAGGGGAGGTTTAGATTGATATTAGAGAAAATTTCTTCATGGAAAGGGTTGTCAAGCACTAGAACAGGGTGCCTGGGGAAGTGATGGAGACACCATCCTTGCAGGTATTTAGAAGACATGTAGGTGTGGCATTTAGCAGCATGGTTCAGTAGTGGACTTGGCAGTGCTGGGTAAAGACTTGGATTTGATATTCTTAAAGGTCTTTCGATGTGGTGGTTGGTCTCTCTCCCCATGGTTCGTCCCTGCCACCCCCAGGTTTTGGTTTCACTCTGGGTTTTCCCCTCCCTGGTCCTTTTCCCAGTTACCCCCTGGACACACCTGTTACCTCATATACATAATGTCAATATCACCTGGTTCCTACCCCTAGTTCCAGAGAATTCCCTGTGCCTCAGTGTCCCATTGGTACAAGTGACCCTTTCCACCCCCATGCTCTTCCTATAGGGTGCCAGAAATGGGTCTCACCTTTCTCCCCTCCCCACTGTGACCTGATTGGTAAAGAATTGTAACTCCCCTGGGTTTAAATGTAAGAGTGGGAGTGGCTCGCTCTCCTCCTTGTTCATCCTCGCTTGGGATTGCAATAAACCTGAGAAGCTGAACAAGAGGGAGCCTTCTTTAAGTTCTTGCCTCAAAACCTCGACACCACAACATCTACAGCCTTAGAGGAACAGCTCTGAACTGCACTGGCTCCCAAGACTGCTGCTGGGCCCGAGAAAGGCATTTTGGCACACCTGGTATTTTCCCAAACTAAGTAGTTCTAATTCTATAATTACTTGAAATATTTAAAGATTTTTTTTGTATTTTACTAATTTGCTAATGTAAAGTTTTCCCTATTCTTTTTCACTTATTACTGTTCTCAGTTGATCATTTTGTTGTTTTATTCTCACTGTGTTGTTATTCTCCTAGATATAATAATTCTTCCTTAAAATCTTTTCTTGATATTTCACTTTTCTAACAGAGCCACAATAGAATCAATACCTGAGGGATATTTGAAGTTATATTAAAAATTGCAATATTACACAGTCCATTTACTAAAATAAAATTAATAATGCTCTTTAATTTCCTTTATATTTTCTAGTATTTTCTTTCTTTTGCTTAATTTTTGACCATAAATCTTGGATAGCTTCATAGAATGCACAATTCATAGGACATATGATTTTTGTCACAGCAGGACCTAGGCCTATTTAGGATTATGAACATATGTCTGAATAGTGAGATATTCAGTGGAAAAACTTATTTTGTGTGGTCTAATTTTCCGTATGTCCTGCCCAAAGCTGAATGACTTGGCAATTTGAAAATTAGGTTTATTAGGAAGTACAGAAATATCTGTTCTTTCACATTTATCTTTAGATACCCCTGATAAGAACAAAATGGTTCTTATTATTCATGTGACATAATTTGGCACTCAAAAGACTGTAATGGCTACATCACTTTTTGTGTTGTATTTGCATGCATTTATGGTAGATAAAAAAATCATAATGGGAAAAATTACATAGCCATATATTTTGCTCAAAAAAGTTCTATCTGCCATCACTATGCCAATGATGTTTGTGATATGGATTCAGATATATCAACAGAAAATAAGTTTTATTAAATTAATTAATCTTGCTGCTCATGACAATGATGAGACGATGAAAAACCCCAAGCTTTTCTCTTCTAATCCTCTGTCTGTGTTAGTGGTAGACTTCAATATAATAGCAGGCCTTGCAGCGCAGGTAATCCCTAGAGGAGCTTTCCACAGCTTTTTGCATAGACACATTATTTTTATTAATGAAACCATTGATTTCTAGTTTATAAGCACCATGTCCCTGGTTCTGCAAGAATTCATTTGAAATGCATGAGATTCAGACTACTTGTGAAACAGTCAGACAGCTCTTTCAAGTGAATAACTTCACTTACCTGAGAAATACATCAGGACAGACATTAACAAAATAAATAGCATAGACAGCCATCATTTGTGTTATGTGTACTACCTGGGAGGAGACACTGAAGCAAGGGCAATAGTTGAGTGTTGTTTTGGGTGTTCACCAAAATGCCACTTTACATACTTCTCTATCTGTCACTTACTAAATCTGTCATTTATACAAATTCATTATTCAAATTCTATCATTAAACACTATTTAATTTACTATATATAAAATGAATCGTTATTATAGTTACATCAGGCATAAGAACACTTAGATCAAATGAAGGGATCCACTGTGTAAAACTTTCAGGGCACAATTCATCTGATGAGCTTTGGATGTCAATTTTCAGAGATAAACAGACAACTCAAAGTGCCTTTATCACTTCACTGACCATGGAGCCAGTCTTGAATAATTGACCTTGAAGTAGATAACTTGTACCACAGAAAAGCGCTGGGATGAATCTAGCTTGTTGTGGGTTTCTCACATGAATATTGAAATATCTGAAATTATCCTCTTAGATCTTTCTTAGTCTATGCAGATGTTGTCACTGTACTCTAATGAATCTGGTGTGCAAAGAATCTCATTCTAGATGCCTACATTTAATCATATTTAGCCTTAAAAAAAATGTAGATATGTAAAACTAGGTGAGATAAATCCCACCAGGGGCTCACATCATTTTCTAACCATATAGAAAATTGCATCAGGACGTGGAGTAGTCACTATCCTTATATCTGAAAGATGTGTAAGAAATATTTCTTCATTTCGATGGCCAACAGTCGTGCTCTGGGAAGGAACAGATGCCCAGTTAACACAAAAATCCAAAACTCCAAAACTGTCAGAACTTTTCAAATTACCGAAGAATTTATTTGGTCTTTAACTAATAAGCATTTAATTGTTTGAATTCACTAAAATTCTCTGCTAAAGACATGTCTTCATAGGTTGCAAAGAGTAAAAGTCCAGACAACAGGTTATCTTTCTCCTGATTAAAACAAAAATGCTTTCTTAGGATTGTAATGAAAAGAAGGTGAGATAATTTGATAAATATTTTTCAACTAAATTACACTGTTGAAAAGATTCATATACTAATTTAGCAACTTTTAACAGTAGAAGCAGATATCATTTAAAGGAAGCTAGCACACAGAATTAACTAAGACTTTTTAAATGCACTTTACTTCAGTGACAGTCATTAGCAAGTTGAAAGCAATGGAAGATCATTTGAAGACAGATTTTTTCTTTCTTCTACTGAAAACGAGGCTGACTCAAAACACCCCATGCAAGCTATCTTAAAAATTGTTCAATTTTGAAGTGGCTGATAATTTTAATCAGAGAATATTATTTATTCAAAGTCAGAATTTTTTTGTTGTTGCTTTGGTTTTTGTTGGAACATGTCTTTTTCAGTGAATGTTCATGGAAGACAAGAGATTTGTTAGTAACATAACCAGTGTAATTTGTTTTCTAAATGACAAATTCACTTTTGTCCTTTAACCAAAGGGATATATAGTACTTAACTCTGACTGGCCTATCACAAACATGAATGATCAAATAATTTATCTGCTTGCTTACACTCTTATTTTATGTTTCCCATTGAAAATTCATTCTTTGTTATTGATTAGGTCAGTGAAAGTGATTTTATTACCAGATGGTTAAAGCATTCACAGTAGGCATTTCGAGATCCACTGCAAATTTATTATAGACAACTAGGATGAATCTAGTTTCAAGACTGAAACCTATAGCTGAGTAATTACAGTACTCATTTTCAAACTAAAACAAATTTCTATATCACTTACAGTGTCAGTGATTGACTAATGTCTGTTTTCATGTAAAGGTCATTCTTCTTTTCAATGCCAGCAAGTTTTGTGAGGAAGGAAAACCATTTTCCAGCCCACTCGGGTCACAGTTTTAGTGTTTTGTTTCGGAATGAGTTCTACAGGAAACCATGAGAATTAATTCAGGCACGTAGTAGTGCTCGAATATGTCCCTCCTAATTATGCGAATTCCTAGAAAATGAAGTACTGTTACAATTTTACTGCTTTTTATTTCACTTTCTGAGCCTTTCAGTATTATCACTTGGAAATACAGGGAGGATGTTCCCATGAGAAAGATCAAAAATTTCTCAGAGGAATCCAAAACCCTTGCAGCAAAGATGACTTTTGCATTGAAATTAACTCATGGAAAATTGCATGGTTTTGCAATTTTCAAACAGAAACAAGGATATCTCACAGGAAAAGAAAATTGCAGTTACCAAAAGTAACTCTGAAGCACCTCACTTCATTTACATATTTTAACAGAGAAATTAACAAACAGTTACTACACAGAGAGAACAGGTCTGTTCTCTGTATTCTCTGTATTTCTGAATACTCTGTATTCTCTGTATTTCTCAGAAATATGATAAAGAAACCACTAACATTAGCAACAACTATAATGACTGAAACTTTCATAATTTTCAGACTTGGATATGCAACATCACATTGTTTGTATGCAACAATGGCCCAGCCCCAGTCTTATAGATGGAAATGCAAAATCACATTTTTTTGAGAGAAAATTTTCCTGATGGATAGAAAGGAAACTAATGCATGCTACTGGCCTTTGATAACCAGCCTGAAGGAGTCAAGAGCCTAGTGCTAATGCCAGTGACCAACGTGTATCATTTGAGAAATACAACCTTTCTTCATATGTAGCAAGCAGATAAGCTTGGCCACTTTTTTAATTTTCCATATTACCATCACTGTGCCTTTATATTTCTAGACATGCCTTCATAATCCTGTGAAAATAGTTAAGGTGCAATGCCATGTCCTCTCCTGAATTTAAGAGCAACAATGTGCTTTATACAGCTTGTGTAAGGAACAGGGAAAATCATTATGTCTTTTCTTGTCCCCCTCTTCCTAGAGTGTAATATCCATGAAATAAAGAAATAGAACTTATCTTTTACCACAAAACACTGAAATATTTTGCCAGTATAATTATGCTGGCATTATATTCAACCATATTGATTTCAACGATTTGACAAGCACAAGAAGTCATACCGGGCAAAACATAAAATGTTGTGATAATTATATGTTTCATGGTTTTCCCAGGATAAGAGGCTGATAAAGACACATTCTCTTTCTTATGCTGATCTAACAGAAGGAGCTTCTAGGTTGCTCTACATAACTCAAAATAAAAAGAGAGCTTCTTTTCAAATGAAAAAGGTAATGTTTCAAAGCAAACACTATTCCTTTCAGTGAGTTAGATTTTAGTGTCAATAGTATAACACAATATACATCTTAATGAGGCAGGTGTTGGTCAGGTAGGATATTTCCTTAGAAAGACACTCATGTACTGTTGAGAAATTATCACTATTCCATTGTGGAAGGAAGGAAACAAGAAGGGAAGGGAGAAAGGATTGGAGGAAGGAGGGAGGGTTTGTCACAAACATAGTATTTTTATTTGTAATAAGACATATATTTTTCATTTATCTCAGAGAACCCAAGATACTCCAGACTATTTTTGAGAAAAATGGTTCTCTCCTTCTTTTGTTTTTCAAGGAAAAAATCCCACAGAGGATATTTTTAGTTCATCTTAACCTTTAGAGATGCTTACACTTCCTTAGTGACCCCACTTAACCAGCTTTCTAACTCATGTCTCCTGCTGATACCTCCTGCAAAAAGCAGTTGGTGGGTTCATTTGCAGAGTAATAAATGCTGTCTCCCAGCCTGCAAGAAACTGATTGAAAGAGATTACCTCCCAACAGTGCTTGTTAGCTATGACTGACATATCAATATGAGACACATTTTTATTTTCAACCCTGTCCACCCTCAATTTCAGACAGAAAGGCATTTTAAGGGCACTGAAAATAACTAATATAAATTCCTTCTGTAAAGATTGCTATGGGTTTTCATGTGTCTCAGCATTATAATTTCCCCCTCATTTATCTCACTTTTTTTTGCTAGAGGTCACTGTGTAATGGAGAAGCATGTCCTATTATGCCCAAGCTTGCTCCACATTAAAGGATATTTTAAATGCCCTTTTAAAAAGACTAAACCTAGGGCTTATTGTTGCAGTTTTCTTTCAATGCACCAAGTTCAGAATCCATCCAAGTATTGATCAGTAAACAAATGAAATACGTGAAATGGGATGATTACCCAAATTCCCTTTAGTCTTGCTTGACAGATGACACAGATAAATAAGCCAAACAGAACAAAGGTACAGGCAACTACTCAGTCCAAAGTCTGTGTAATATGATGAACATATTTTATTTGGGAAATTTAGTTAACACCTTCACTGGCATAGCCTTACAATGAATGGTTATCTTTCAAATAGCTCAGCTTGTTTTCTAGCTGGCAAATATGCAGTGTATTTTGGAAGTAGGATTAGTGATCTTGGTGACAGCTCTGTATTATATAAACTATCATCCCCAGAGCTAGAAAGAAGTCTGCACTTTCAGCTGAAATTTATTGTCAATTTCAGCTTTAAGGCTAATGCTGAGAAGGCTCCACTTTTGTGACACATTTCTGCAAAGTGTGCTCTTTGCTCATTACCAATTCCTGATCCTGAAAAGCCATTAACTACCAGCACCACAGGGGAAAAAAAGTGCCTTGAGTGCCTTGTAAAATGTTACAGGTGTAGTCATGTGAGTCAGAGTTAACATTTAAAACAGCCAGAATACATGTGCAGGAGGAGCTGGGGAATTCCCACTTCACTCATCTTACACTTATGTACAAACGGTAAGATCCAAACTTCTCACTCAGTTGCCACCTAATTCGAGACAAACTCCAGGTACTTTTTTCCCTTCTATTTTGAAAGCCAGCCAGCCAGCCCAGAATGCTGTCACTTTTGAAAGAATTATTGGTTTTCATAAGACCTCTGAAGGAGAAGCTAGTGGTCCCACTGATGCTTTGTTTTATCTAGTGGTACAGTGGATAGCAAAGGTTTACCCTAGACGACAGAAATGCAAGCTTCTGTTTCCCAGAAGGTTTCCCACAGCTCTCTGATAGAGTGTATGCAGGGCAGAAGGCAGAGCAGAGCAGTCCTGTGCTGGAATTATTCCTTTCTTAGAATAACTGGAGATCTGGTAGATCTTTCCATGGAACATTCACCTACTTCACTCTAAGACCTGGTTCCTGTTCAGGGAAATGTTTATGTGACTTTTTCCAACCACTGTTTAGTGGAAAATGCACAGTCCCTGAACCATGCCTGGAGAGCTCTCCAATAGCTGGAAGGCCAATCCCCAACCACTCATATATGAACTCTTGCTGCTTTTTTGTCCCTTCTCACTGGTGTAGTGCAGTATAAATTCTTGACACGTAGTGGAAGAGATTCAACAAAAAGGGAAGTGGTCTCCTTTTATCCACAGTCTAGTGGCCACATGGCTCTCCCAGAGGGTGGGAGTTTGAGTACCTTCTGGCAGAAAAGGCATTGAGATCGTGTCAGATAGTAAAAGAGTATTCAATCCAGCAACCAAAAAAGCTGCATTAAAGAAAACACCACAACTTCCCTTTGTAACTATAGTTAGGGAAGGGGATTAATTAAAAAAAACAAAAACATTTGTTTTGATTCAGGTGACCATTATGAGAACTTGAATTTTGATTATGGAATGCAAGAAGGCGGAGAGGTTTGTCACAACATAGTAACTACACACACACACCCCTACCCCATATGGGGTCTACCTAAGGCAGAGTTAACTTTCCCCCCAGCACTGTGGCATTCCCTAACAGTGCTGTGCTGTGTTTGGATTCTACAAAGGTGTTGATGACACACCTGCTGAGCAGTGCTGACACACCACCAAGGCTGTCTCTCCGACATTCCCCCTTTCCAAAGGCCAGCAGGCTGGAACTGGGCAAGAAGCTGGGAGGGGACAGAGACAGAACAGAGACTGACCAAAGGGATACTCCATACCATATGGCATCTGCTCAGCAATAAAAGCTAGGAGAGAGAAGGAGGAGGGAGCATTCATTATTTATGACACTAATCTTCCAGACCAGCCACTTCATATACTGAAGCCATACTTCCCGGGAAGAGGCTGGACATGGCCTGCAGATGGGAAGTAAAGAATAAATCTTTTATTTTCCTTTGCTTCTGTGTGTAACCTTTGCTTTTGTGTTATTAAACTGCCTTTATCTTGACCCATGAGGGTTTTTGCCATCTTATTTTTTCCTCTTTTTCCCAGCTGAGAAGAATTGTGGGAACCTGGCATCCAACCAAAGTCAACCCACCATATCCTCCCTCTCAAAACAAACAAACAAACAAAC
Source organism: Promerops cafer (assembly GCA_013398275.1). Classification (NCBI taxonomy): domain Eukaryota; kingdom Metazoa; phylum Chordata; class Aves; order Passeriformes; family Nectariniidae; genus Promerops; species Promerops cafer. The sequence continues at coordinate 733,213 of VZSE01010345.1, forward strand.
AAACAAACAAACAAACAAACAAACAAACAAACAAAACAACCACAAAAAAGGAGAGAGGAAATGTGTGAGAAATTGAAATTAACTGTTAATCTTTTACTTTACAGTAAAATCTCACAGAAACAAAAAAAAGAATCATTACTCAGACTGTAGCAAAACATAAGTTAAGGAAACATTTTATTCAGTGGGTGACTATTTCATCAGTAGGCCAAAGAAAATCAAGAAGATGTTGACCCAGCTGCTACTGAAGCCTGGAAGCTTTTTGAATATTTCCTACAATTACACAAATCTCATCTGAGGAACTACAGATTTGAAAGTAAGAGCTAAATCCTCTAAAGAATATTTCCCCAGAGGCATTTATTTCTAACGGAAATTATTCCTTCAGATGTTTGAGTTAGTTTACTCCAGAGAAGTTTGGGGGTTTTTTGCCCAAACAAGATGTTGAAGAATAAAAAATGTTGCTAACCACAGGTAGTAGTTACTATTATTCCATAACCTTTCCACTTTTTCAGTACATTCATTTCCATGATGCTGAGGTCTGATAAATTGTATTCCATTTAAGTAGCAAAACTTTCACAAAAACCAGCCACAGAGGGACTGAAATTGTCCAGATACAGATGAAAAAAATCTCCTTGCAAAAATCATTAAAGCTGGTCTGCACACAGCTGTGTGTGAGTGATTCTGTTTAGAAAGAACAGGTTTGTCTCTAGGGGCAAATAGGTCTCACAGGTTTGCTGCTCCTCATTTAGATACTCTGTTCCACATCTGTAGCTCTTCTATATTCCGGTATATGATTTATGTATATTCACCAATACTTTTCCTTAAGTAATTTAAAACATAACCATGGAATCATACTTGCCAAAAAGACTGTTACAGTATAATAAGGAAGAGTGGAACACATTTTCTGAAAAATCGGTTAATGAAGAGTGAATGGGGATGTCTGCATGTAGATGCATCAGGAGGAACAGGATAGGGCTCAGGGCTTATTAACAAGAACAGGGCTCTCTGAATGGCCTTGGTTAATGGCTACCAGATCAGCCATCCACTACCCATCATCAGGATCCCTGCAGGAGAAGGCATAAATGCCACTTGCTTGTAGTTCCCATCCTAGCAGAATCCTTGGAGACATGGGGAGGACTTGACAGCTTATGTCCCTTTTCCACCATGTCATCACAATGGAATTTGGAATTCACACCTGGGTTAACCTCAAGGTACCTGGCTTCTGGACAAGCTGCTTGGACTCTGCACATCCTAGTGGTTCTGAGTATGAGACTGGGAGAGAGAGAGGTAACTGACAGAAAGCTGGTTTGTTTCAGATTTTATTTTGAATAAATAGCTTCACGATCCTAATAACATCTGGCAGGGATATTTCCTACAGGGCTGGTGCATGGTGGCAACAGTATTTCCTACAAACACTGTGGCACATAATTGTGCTAAGGCATTATAAATCACAAACACAAGGAAGTTTCAAAAAACTTTTGGCTAGACAGAGTACTTGACATCAGTTTCTCAACTGTATGGGAACAAATCCAGCTCTGCAGAAAGGCATGCAGACTTCTTCCAGTAAAGAGAAAAAAGTATTCCTTCCTGATAAACCAAAAACTAAAGGACTGTGAAATATGCAATTGAGAAAAATGCACTGGGAATATAGAAATACTAAAGTAAAAGAATTATAATAACAGTTGAAGGATAGATGATTTTCTATTCAACAGTCATACACTTTCTACTAGTATTCTAAACAATTTTGTAATATAATTTAAGAATTAAAAAAAGAACCCAACAAATTTACAAATAAGAATTTCAAGAGGGAGAGGTTATGTGACTGAGAAAATGAGACCTGTTAGGGAACCAGTGTAAGAGAGAACTAGAGCTTATTCCTCTACTTTCAAATCTTGACTCAACCTACACAAATTTTGCCTATTCCTAACAGAAGAGATTCCTTAGAAGTATAAGGATTTCTTTCCCCAGGCTCCTGACTTATTTTCCCTGAAAACATTTATACCAGAGATGTGCCAAGTGTTATTTCTTTGGGAAGTGATGGCTACAGTGTTTGCAGTTTTCCAAACCTAGCTGGCCAAATAAATAACATATTATTGAGAAATGCTGATCATTAGTGCAAATGCTTCTTTGCAGTCTTTGAAACATTTTTATTAAATTAAGATATGCTTATGTCAGATTTATCACACTGGAACAGGATTTTTTTTCTGTACAAAGCAAAACCTTTTTATAGAAAAAAAATTCAAGAACGTAGATTCATTCAATGTCTGAAATAAAATCAAGATGTTACTCAGACCTTTTTATTTTTCAGCTTCCGTAAATAAGAAACATTTTGGAAAACCTGTTAGGCTGCTAGGGTTTGAACTATTCTTTTAAGGCTCCAGCCACATTGCCAGTAGAGTGTTAAACCTCAAATAATCTTTCTAATGCTAACGTATAAAATCTTAATTTTTAAAAAATTATTAAGGACATGTAACACTGTAATTTTTAAAACCACTTAGCGTACATACTAGGCACTAAAAAAGAAAAATCAGAATACACTCGAGTTTCTTCCTGGCCATCTGGAAAGCCTAATGCGTACAAATGCTTTTCTCTCACAAGGTAGCAAAAAGGAAAGAAAGAGCAACCCCGGTGTGATAGAACAGGTTTTAAGTTCCTTCCACCATTTTAATTCCCAATGAATGTTTTCTTCAGTGTAATTCAGACTATAATGTATTACAAAGGTATCTGACACAGATTTGCTAAGAATCTTAGTTCCTAAGAAATATTAGTGCAGCACAGCCCAATGAAATGGGAATGAGTCCTTGTGAACAGAGAAGGAATATGATTTAATCATCTAAGAGAAGCTTTGTGGTGTTCTTGAGATTAACAAGACTGGGGACAGAACCACCTCTATCTAATGAATACATACATGTCCTAACACTGTGAAAGTTACTAAGTTTAAGGCAGATTCAAGAATCCTTAAACAACCTACTCATTGAAGTTAGGTGAGACTGTAAGATCAAAATCAAATTCTTGTCATAGCCAGCCAGACAAATATTGCTAGGTGATTTTGGTTGGTAGGTTGGTTGGGTTTTTATTGTTGTTGTTTCTTTTATTTTCTTTTTTTCTGTTTATTCAAATTCTAAATTTCTCCCAGGAATAGTTATTATCACTTTCATAGTACTAGAATTAACTTTCTGAAGCTTAATAAGTTAAAATTTTTTAGGTGTAAGTTAAAGCAACTTAATAAACATGAATAAAACATCCGACATTCTTGAGAGTATTTTAACTAGTCTTGTCATACATGTTTCTGTAAGGAGAATAATCTTAAGCTCTCATTTGGACATCTGAAAAAAGAGAGTATTTGAAAAGGCTTTTCTAGGAATGCTACTTGTTAGCTAACAAACAGGGCAGCAAAATGAATAGTAGAAAGAAAAACTCATCCAGTCATTGAAAAGGCCTGAAGATGGTTATTCTTCTGATCACTGACACCAAAAAGAAATGTTTATAGCACAGTAAATAATGGAAAATAAATAGTTTTCATTATGTTTTCTGTAGCTGAAAGATAAGCTTATTCAATCAAGGGCATGAAATTTAAAATTGCAAAGAAAATCTGCTAATATATATTTTGTTCATATTACTGAAATTCAGAATGTTTTTTAGTAATTACGGAGCCTTAGGTCTGCAATAACTCTGAAAGGATGTCTGCAGTAATTAAATCTTGCATGCTGTGAGATTTCTCAAATCAGGACCATGAGATAAATATAGATGCATGAATATGTAAAATGCAGAATGAACAAAAGAGGTCATAGTGAGACAGGTGTCACAGATTTATATTCTTACATCAGGAAATCTAGAAGAGATGTAAATTTTGTGTGATCTAAATGTTTCAAAAATGTTTTGTTTTAATTTATCTTAAAATGAAGTCTTCTGTATCAGGTAATTCATTATTCTCCCCCTCATTTTCCAGCACATTTCCTTCTTGATTAATGAAAAATTACAGTCCTCCAATGAAGGAGTTGAATGGTTGTGGAAACCTATTCTTTCCATAATAGTATGATATCTGACAAAGGGGACAAATATTTGCTTTTAATTGATTAACCAACTATCTATATAAGTCACTGCTTTGGCAAACACTGAGTTTTCAAAAAATTATGCAAAAAAACACGTAACTTCAGGAAGCTCCTTCCTGGTTCTTAAACGGGGTAACACAGAATCATAGAGTCATTAAGTTTGGAAAAGACTCCAAGGTCATCAAGTCCAACATGAGGTCCTCTTCAGAAACATTACTACCCTATAATGATGTATTTATTATATATTCATTATATATATGAGATAGATATAGATATAGACATAGATAGAGATGATATAAATATAGATATTTGTATTGCTGCTTTACCTGGTGAAGTTTTGGGACATGAGGAGGGATTTTTTCATTATATTGCTTCTAAGATTTAAAATGCTTGGTATGAAGCGTAAGGTATCATTCTCTCAATGTCTTTCTTTCTTTCTTTCTTTCTTTCTTTCTTTCTTTCTTTCTTTCTTTCTTTCTTTCTTTCTTTCTTTCTTTCTTTCTTTCTTTCTTTCTTTCTTTCTTTCTTTCTTTCTTTCTTTCTTTCTTTCTTTCTTTCTTTCTTTCTTTCTTTCTTTCTTTCTTTCTTTCTTTCTTTCTTTCTTTCTTTCTTTCTTTCTTTCTTCCTCTCTCTTTCTCTCTTTTTCTCTTTCTCTCTTTTTCTCTTCCTTTTCAGTCATGTATCAAAAAGAGAGCAGAAGAATCTTTTTAATGGTCTAAACTTTAGATAAATTCATCTGGAAACCTTATAACATTAGCAAAAAACTGACTTGCCTGATATTTGAAATGAGGATAATTAAATCATCATCCCAACAAGTAGTGGAAAAAAAATTTAATTTTTTTTCTTCAACCCCCTTGTGCAAATATCTGACATGCTTCACTTAAGCAAAATTGCATGAACTTGGATGGATATCTGCCTTTCCCAGGATGTCCAGTGCAAATGAGGTGAGAATAGGAGATGAAGGAATTCCCTGGTGTGATATATATTTTATGGAGGTATTGAATTTTTTTCTTAGCATTTAAAAACTTTTGCTTAGCTTGAATAGATTCTTCTTGCTGTTAGGGAAGAGAGAAGGGCCCTGGATACACTGTACAGTGATACACAGATCCTTTTAGATGAAGAAAGTTCATATAGACTATTATTTTATTATTTGCACTGTAGTAGAGCCCAGAGGTCCAGTCATGGATCAGAGGCCCATTTTTGTAATGAATAAAAAGACAACCAAGATTGTTTCCAAAAGCAAGTAAAGAAATTTCCAGTTGTTATTGGCAAAAGTCGACTTCTGTGTTTCCAAAGTAATAAAATTCAATGTTACTTCAGTACATATTACCTAGATCCAAGAGGTCAATAAGATTCAGGTTACTGGAAAAAACCCTCTTTTGGCTTACAACTAAAGTTTCATACTTTCTAAATTCCCATTGATCCTGCCTTTAAATTACTACCTTTTTCTGATTTTTACTATTTGCATTTGTGACAGTAGATAGGAAGATATTAAGTGTAATTTAAACCATCATTTGGGGATGGTCTCTTCTCTTACTTGAATTCTTACAGAAACTCAGTATTATTAGACAGTGCATCAGTGAAAATATTCCAGAATTAAATGAACATACTGCAGCTTCTATCCATTTTTTACTGGAGTTTCTCTGTATGCAGTGCCTTAACCCATTTAAAAATTATAGCAGAGTCTTTTCTCACTGAAACAGAGCTAGTTCTCAAAGCTGATTGTAAAAGACTTCACAGTGCATTGTAAGAAATTGAATGAATTCATCCATGAGTGATTATTCTTTGTGTTCTTTGGTGTTACAACATGATAAGGAAAAGCTTTTTGGATGCAAATAGAGGAAAACCCAGCATAACTAAGAAAAGCCATCAAGTCAAGCATCTAGTTATGGTCTAGCTCTACTAATTCACTTTGCCTCAGTCAAAATCTACCTGGAATAACTTCTCTGTCTGGACTGACTTCTCTGTCTTGAACTTGATACTGACAGCCCTTAATTTGAGTTAGTGGTGGTTTTTCATAAGAAAATTCCACTCCCAGTATTCTTAATTTGCAGGGATTTTCTGCTGCACACAATTGTTTTTCAGAATGTATGTCTCCCCAGGGGAATGAAATAGAGAAATTCACATCCATCATATATATATACCCCTAAGATCACCTAATATTTATCTAATACCTTTCTCTATAAAATACATTAAGTCAACAGTACTCTGCTTCTGAGGTGCTGTTTTCTAAACTTGACCTTGTTGCTGATTTATGTATTGTACTCTGTACTCTGAGGAGACAAATTGCTTCAAATATTAATCTTAAAGAACAAATGAACTTTTAAACATATGCCAAGCGCTTTCCTATTTCTTTGGAAGCTTACACCACTTTTCTATACTGTACATATGGCTTAATTGCTTGGTAGTCCATGGCACTCTAATAGAGTATCAATCTGATTACAGAACCCTTTCAACTGTCATTGGTGAACATATTGGAATGTCTCCACGTTTTTTCTTAGAGAGTAAATTAAATTGCAATTATAAAATCAATGTAATATTTTGCAAATCTTTTATTTATAATGCAGTCATCTCTGCTATTTGTGGGTTTATTAACATTTCATAGGGATCACAGAAGACATGTAATTTCAGCTATTAGTTTTAGACGTCATTGCACCAGCACTTGATTTCCAGAGAAAAAATAGAGCTGCTGAAGAGCTCCTGTGCTCATACATTCTTAAGTTAATGTAATATAGAATTGATAAACACATGAAAAATCAAGCTCAGGAAGCAAAGACTGCATCAGAATATTCTGAAGCAATTCTCTGTGGTGTTTTCCACTGTTTATGAGAGTTCAGGCAGCAGTCAGGTATTTGTGAAAATGTTCATGAACTTTCAGATGTTTGCCAAGACTTATGCTGCCATAAATGTATGCTAACATCTTTCCATTTGTGCATTATTTTAAGCTATTGGTGATGCAATTCAGCAGGCACAACTACTCAGGTGACTTAGAAAACCTGCCATACCACAGAGCCCATGAACAGCAAGTGGAGAACTAATGTAAGCATTTATTAAACATTTATTAGGCAGTTTGCATCCATTTTGCATTCTGAAAATTTTAAGTTCAAACGTTTCAGTGAATAGCAGGTATGATGTAAGGAATTAAGCTTGTGTTTTGGGTATCTTGCAGATATATATAACAAAAAATGCTGCACACAATACTTTCAGTAATTGATTCTGAGAGATTTTGCCTAATAAATTTCTACGTATATTCTACATAGTAGTCACACAGGACTCTATTGGATATGGAATCTCTGTGGAACAAATTAATCTTGGCATGTTTATGCTTGATATGAAACTGATGCAAGGAAATTAATCCATTTCATTCTCAGTAGAAAATCACACTAAATTTATGAAGCTCACATACAAGTCTTTGAAATAAACACAACATATTAAAATGTCTGTTTTGACTGTAATTTGTGTCTGACAGTTTTCCTTCTTGTTGTGATTAAAGTATTTTCCTAGGGGATCTTACTCACTAGTTCCCTGAGCAGCCTGAAGTCTGCTCTCCCCATGTCCAGGGTTGAAGTTTCACTGGCACTTTTCCTCCCATCAGTAGAGATTTTAAACTCTATTACCTTGTGGTCACTGTGGCCAAGACAGCCACCAATCTCCACTTTGCTCAGGAGATCCAGTGGATCAAGCAGCACATCAAGGAGTGCATCTTTTCGAGTCAGCTCCCTTACTACCTGTACCATGAAATTGTCATCCAGGTGTTTTAGGAATCTTCTGGATCTTGGCCAGCTGTGTGGTGTTCCCAGTTAATACCTGGCAAGTTGAAGTCCCCCATAAGGACAAGGGTGGTTGATTTGGGTGTGTCCATTAGCTCCTCAAGGAATAATTCACTGGCATCATCATCCCACCTAGGTAGTCTATTATAGACTCCTGCAATGGCATTTGCATTATTTTTTTGTCCCTTAATCCTTACGCAGACGAATGCCATTTCCAACTGTAAGCTCCTTATGTTCCAGACCCTCCATTACATGCAATGCCAGAGACTGTTGTGATGCAAGGGGTAGGATCTACCACTCTAGCTGGCCCCTCTGTCCCAGAGGGACCTTCACCCACTTCATCAGTCGATTTTCCTTCTAGATCCAGGGCCTCAAGACTCTTGTGAATGATGCCAGTTCTATTTGTTACCTTCAAATTTTTAGGAGGAGAAGGACACTGGCTCCTAGAATGCACAGTGACCAGACTCTGGACCTCATGTTCAACAGACCTTTCACTAACCCTTTGACAGTGTTCTGAGGCCCCCCTGCATCCCCACTTCTGTGGAGGTTTGAGGCTCCTGAGACTTCAGCATCATCAATCTCTTACTCTGTGCATCCTGTTCACTTCCTGACATGGTTCCTTCACCTGTGGACACAGCTCATGGACAACAGCACACTGTCTGCAAAAGGAATGATTGTCGGCCCATTCCAGCAGAGGATCCCGTGATTCTGTGAAACATGAAGAATCTACAGATTACTTATGAAGATGATGAAAGACTGCTGCTGTTTAAGTTGGTCCTGGCACAGACCATGTTCACCTTAGCCTTATTGTTTATAAGAAATAGACATAAAAAGGGGATTGCAGAGGGACTCTAGGTCTAAATCTGCTACTAATTCTGCCACAAGAATGCAGCTGGATACAAGAGTTAGTGGATGTTCTAGTCCAATACTCTTTTGTATTGTCAAAGTTCCCTGATCTCAAATCCTGCAGTGTAACTTTAGAGGATAACTTCTCATTGATTTCAAGACTTTCCAAGAGCAAATAACCATTACAAATTTCAGCAACCTCAAATATTCTGAAGAATCTAGAATAGGAGCTATGAATTTGCCTGCAGTATGCACCATTTGCTAAATCTTATTGAATTAGAATGAAAAAAAAGAGGGGGAAAAAAAATCTGTGGGGAGGAATTGATTTCAAACTGTACTGTTAGCATGGCTTGTTTATTGGCCATTAGCAAGAAATTGCAACATGAAGAACATAGTTGATTTGGTTAACAATTACCCTCACAAACTTATCAACTTTCATAACATGAAACTGAGCTCATTAAATGGACTCTCAATTAACAATTATTCATACTGACAGTTGATGGTGTTAAACTGTGGCAAGAGAGATTGAATAATTAGCTCATTTTAAAGGAAAAATAGAGAATGAATTCTTTGTCTGTCTAATTTATAGCAAAGCAAGAGACAGAAAAGAAGCTGAACCAAGTGAATTCCCGAGATAAGGCAGCTCCTCATACAGGATCACAGCATCAAAAGGCACAGCTTTGTCAAAAGCCACAAAACTTTCCAGACAGGAGGAAGAAAGAAATTCATTTACACATGCAGACCTTGAAGTTTTACAGGTAGATTTACTTCTTAAATCTGTTAACAACTTAGTTCATTAGATCCAGTGGGATTTTGCTACTGAATTTAGAGCTTCTTGGATCAGATCCTAGTTGTGGGTTTTTTTCTCTTTTCCATACTCTCAAAGGGGCTCCCCCTTGATATTTCTGATATCTAGGTTACTGTTTGCTTATCTCAATCAGCCTTTTTATCTGTCAGGTTTGAAATGCTTGGTCATAAATGTTGTTTATTTTATCCATCAAATCTTGATTTTATGGAAAATTCGTTCTTCCTTTCCTTTGGCATCAGTAATAAGTTGTCTGAAGTTTCACCTTGGACATCTATTATTCACTCAAACCTTACCTCATCTTCTAAGTAAGGAGTGAAGATACAAAATCATTGATCATTCAGTAAATATCAGGCATATGTAGTGTGTGTAGTGCTTCAGGTGTATATTATTTGAACACTGCCTTTTGATTTTCAGAGTGACAAAATCCCTTTCAGGGCGAGTGAATTTATTTCCTGCAGTTCCCAAAATTGATTGTTACTCAGAAAAACAAGTTCATTGATCTTTTCCATTGCTTTCCTTGATGAAACTTAAAATGAAAATGTGAATTCCAACTCTCTGAATTTCTGAGGGAAAAGTCCAATTATTTTATGTTGTCAGTTCAAAATAAATTTTGAAGTACCCTCTTAATGATGTGACTGAGAAATTTAAGAAACTTCCAGCCTTCAATATCAGAAAAATGGAGAATTTCAACAACTTACTTTTTCCTCTTTAAAAATTCAGGGAGAAAAAAAAGAAGAGAGAGAAAAATTCAAGGACTCCAAAATATTTTGTGGAAAAGATATTTTATAACATTTATACTGAATTAGTGAAATCACGTTTTACAAAACACAAATTAATCAGATGAATTTTCTACTGCTGAAAAAAGAATGAACAATGAATAGCATTGCTATACAGAAAATTATTCTGGGGGTAGCTTTAAGCAGCCCGAAAGCTGTGACTCAAAGAACTGTTGCATCATCTTGCAAGATTTTAACTTACAAACAATGAAACTATCTATCCTCCATTAAGTTTTCCTGAAAGAGAAAATTGATTTGGTTAACAAACAAGTGTTCCATTTGCTCTGTGTATAAAATCTAAATACAAAAGTAATTTTTTTTGATTGAACAGAATAAGGGCATGTATGATACTTATTAAATAATGAGTTCTATGGTTGTTTTTATGCAAAGTTGAATTTTTAAGGAGATAAAGATTAAATTCTTAATTAAACCATTTCTAAGGTTCTCCAGAGTCAGCCTGTTCATATTGTTGTTCTCATTTTTCTTAGTGTCTTTTAGCTCCACACTAGGCAGTGGCTGCTTAATGTTGTATTTTTCACTTCCTTCCTTGCTACATGTATTTGTATTTCTCCATTTGGATCCTGTAGGCTGTCACAATTAGCAGCAAAGTGTTGATATTTCCAGATATGGCAGAGAAAATTGGCTAAATTACGTCAGCCACCTTTTTTTTTACAATTCTTCTTGAGTGCACTCTCCTGAGACAGGCATCTGAAAATGTCCCTGATGATCTAGAGGATGACATCTGCCTAGATGACTTTAAAGGTGCCTTCCAATCCCAGCTATTCTATGATTCTGAGATCTCACATGCACACTCCTCAAAGACAAATTCTGAGTTTGCCTGTAGTTGTATGATAATCAAATTCATTAATTATCTTGTTTCTGACATGATTTGCACTTAAAAATTATTTTTTTCTAGGGGCTTGCAATGACATTTGCTATCAGGGATTGTTACACTTTTCAAATATAAGAAATAAACTTGAACGTGTTGGTAATTTCTGTTTAAAAGATTCAGTGACAGAGGGCAGACAGTTCTTTCCTCCAGTCATGTTCAATTAGAAAACCTGAGCAGAGATGCCTGCTTTCTTAAACACAGTGAAAATAAGAAATGTCTCAGCCTCAGCTTTAGAGTTCTGAGACTCTCATTAGCCAGTACTTGATCCCAATATCTGTTTTATGTATTCTTTTTTAGGAGCAGGCTAAAGGTTTCTTCTGTGGGTATTCCTGAAATTCTGATTTTTTTCATGCTTTTTTTTTTTTTTTTTTTTTCCCCACACAGGCCTGTAGGAAGATTTCTAAGCAATCTCTGTCCCTACATTTTGCTTGCTGTGGGAACTTTTAAAATACCCTTGCACAATTTTACTTCTTCAGACTTTACTATTTTGGGTAGCAACTCTCAATATTTAAGCTAGTTGTTCATTAAAGATTTCAATAATTTTTATACTTATCTTGAGAGAAAAGCAGCTGTTGTATCCACCAGCTTCATTGTAAATAAGCCAAATCATCATGACTGCAAAACCAACTCCAGAACAAAAAGATAATATTGTTTTATTCATTTAAAGTTATACAGCATTCAGAGAGAACAGTCAGTGTTGTAGGAGTGTTTACTCCTGGCTACTTACTCTGCTGACCTTGACCTAATGACCATGGCCTACTGACTTGAGTTCATGGCTTGACCTAGGACCTCTCCTGCCACTGTACACCTGCCTAGCCAGCTGTGGTGTCTGACCATGGTCATCTTCACCAGACCTGGTCAGCTCTTTGCATATGGGTGCTGTGGGACTGTGTCCTCTGTCAGTGTGGACACTGTCCTGCCTGCACTGCTGTTACTCTTTGGCTCCTGTCTTGCTTTTCTTTGCAGAGCAGACACCCTTTGACTTCAAAACAAGGGTTAAAGAACAAATAAACACATACATGTATATTTTGCATTTGTAAAGACTTCTAAATTCTCTGATTCTACTGCACTGAAACATTTCTTAATTGCACTTAATGGGCCTCCAGCAGTACTTAAAAGAAATGTAGGGAGTGCTGCCCTAGGCTGACATAGCACCTCAGCTGGTTATGGCCTTGCACTTTGATGCAAATTACCATAATGAGTAACTTGGTGCTTGGGCAGTAATTCAGATACTTAAGCATAGCTTAGCAGAGGCCAAATCAAAAATGACAGTTTTAGGCTTAGTCTTGCCTTCAGGCCTGCATATTTTTATATGGGCTCAGCCTAAGAAATTCAGCTACAAGCAATTCAGTGTCATCCCGTACCTACTTTCAGGAGTCAGCATTACCTCTATCATGCATAAGTATTAATGTGCAAATAAAATGTTTTAATTTGTAGACTGAATTTGAATAGTCTTCATAAAATAATGTAGGAAGTTCCTTAAAAAAATAAAAAAAAGGCAGCACAGAAAGGAAGGTTCTTACACAAATTGCAGATTATGATAAATAAGGAGAAAAGTAGCTTACATGTCATCAACATGCTGAGGAAAAATTCTGAGTAAATCCTAGTGTAAGTGAAGAGGTAATGAGTGTTTATGATCTACATATTTATTTAAGTTTCCACCTGCCAAGTCTATAAACAGTTGAGTGTAATGAATCATATTATTAAAAGAAATACCTTTACCAATCAAAATTTACCGTTCTGTCAAATACAGGCATTTTTTAGGATACCTCAGTATGATACTTCTGTGATAGATTCAAGTCTACACTGAAGTCCCAAACTTGCCTTCTTCACAAATTTGCAAAACAGTTCTTACTCATATGAAAATTTTGCCAGTTTTTGGGAGACAGCAGTTAAAATAATTAGGCCTCTGCTATTCCTTAATACAGGCATATATACTCAAAGAAAAAGCTATTTACAGTGTGTACAAGGAAAATAGTGCCACTTGGATCTTTCTCTCTTGCCATGGTGTCACAGAGCCAATATAAAGCAACTGAGGCTCAGAGATGACATTTGGATATTGCTTCATATGTAAATACAAAATTGGTTTGCCCTTATAATTGAGTCTCTAGGAATCTCACATCTACATATGGATCTCACTTGGCTTCAGTACTAGACAATGGAGAAGTGACCTGACTGCTTTCATACCACCTGCTTATGATAAAGCTGACCATTCTCCCATCAGGCTGTTTTTCCTCAGAAACGAAGACAAAATGCATCTGTAATGGACCTGCTTCATCCCTCTGTGTGATAACATCCAAAAAAGATGTAATAGTAGCTTTTGTCTTGGTGTGGCTAAGTGTTTTAACCAATAAGTTTGTCTCCATCTTTCACACTAACATTGGTCATCTTTCTCATGTCAGCATTCAAAGCTTCCAGATGACTGAAAACCTGTTCCTCTGGTGCTTAACAGACGTTATATGAAGAAATAAAAAACTTGGCAAGGCTGCTAGGAAGTCTATCTGCAAAGAAGTGAAAAAGACTGATGTGGCAAATGTTTATTGAAGTAGATCATTGTTTTGAGATGTCTGGGAGGCTATATCTGAATCAGGAAAATGCAAATGAGCACTTAGTATTTCACTGTCACTATGGAGTCTAACAAAACTATTCACTGAACTCTGCACAACTGGTAAGGAAAGCTTTTCAAAATGTCACCCTATGTCTGACACTGATAGACAACTGGATTCCCAATTAGTTCAACATGTTTTCCAATAAATAAGATACCTGAATATTCCCAGTGGAGAAGTACAATTCCAACACCCTCTGTGGTTCATCTCTTAATTAAGTAAAATTTCTCCTAATGAAAGGAAATATTGTTCATAATTTACTATGACATCAGAATTGAAATAATTTAAATTGAGGAATTGGCAAAGAAGTTTTAAAACGCAGAAACACGAAAAGCAATAAACAATGAATAATAAAAAAAACTATCTCAGTGGCCTTTGAAAATAAGTTGTTATTTTCAGAAAACTGCATCAATAAAAATGAGAAATTGTGACCACTGCAAGCATTGAAAACATCTGCACGCATGCCTGAAATAAAAATCATGCAATTATTTAATAACTCAAACTAAACATTAATGGAAAGATGGCAGTATCATAAGGAAGGAATTCACGAAGTTTAACTCTCCAAAACCAGTGAATTACTGTTTTATTTTCCTTCATGGTAAAGCAGTTTATTATCTTGCCTTAGTCCAAATCACATTCTTTATGATGCACATCCAAACAATAAGAATCCTGCTAACAGCTTTTGATGGTTTATATAGTGCAAATTATAGAGCTGCAAAGAATCAAAATGTATCCTATAAATGGTAAAATTATCTGGACTAGACTTTATGAGCTAACACTTCAAAGATATTGCACTGATGATTGTCTCAATAGCTTAGAAAGAGCTGCTGGAAGCCTAAGATTTTCCTAGGATATGTTAACTATGAGTATGAAAAGCGACTTTAAGACTCAAAGTCATTGTGTTTAAAAGTAAGCTTTCGTAAGTGATGTATGTAGCCTTTCTTCACTTGGTCCTCTTCACAGAACAGCTTGAAAATGTCTTTATCTGGTTGCTACATATATTTTCCTCACTGTTCAGCTCAAGCATTTATTTAGCTCTACTTTGTTAAATTGTTCTCATGTACACCAATTCCCTTTTTTACTTCAGACCTATAGAGTAGATAGATTACTGGTCTATATTCTCACCTTTGCAGCTCCTAAAAGGGTATGTGTTAAAAGCAGTCTGAAGATACAGTTATAATTTATCATTACCAAATCTATCACAAATTCAAGTGACAATAATTTTAACCTGTAGTGAAATTTTTAAAGCAATGTTTTTGCTAAGAGTTTTCTTTGAATATATTTCTTGCTACAGATACTTGATGAATGAATTAGAGCTTAAATAAGAAAATCTGATTGTTACCCTACACTATACTGCTGTACTGCCCTATGTAGGCAGTTCTAATAGATCTTTCATGGGGAGTGTTGAGGCATGGTGTCCTAGACTATTGTGCCTCGTCAGCATCAGAGCTGGGATTCCAAGGTCCTTTGCTGTCTCCAAACATCCTGGCAGCTGCTGCATTGTGCCAGGAGCATGGAGAGACAAAATCTCTCCTGATAATGGTGGTGATGACATCCTATTGCTCCTGCCACTTTCTGTTTCCCTGAGTTATACGTGATGTGCACAGTTCCAGGGTTTCAGCTCACACAGCCTTTCATCCCTGCACATCAAGCTCACTATGGGAGCTTGCTGCAACAGGCAGAGCTTGTGACAGAGGGGGAACTGAGGGGAGAAAAAAGGTGTCAGAATACTCTGCCTAAGCAAATTGTCACATCACAGTGGATCAGTGTCAGTGAAGTCACCACATTCATCACCTTTGGAGATATTTTCCAGCCATATATGCACCTAGCAGCAGTGAATGTCATTTACAGCAGACAAACAGTATTGAAACACTGGAGCATAAATGAATCGGAGCTGCAGATGCATATAGTACATATTTCCTGCAGTGAAAATCCCCCAGACTTTCAGTGTTATTGCAGATAGTGAGGCTAGCAATCACCAGGGCAAATTCAGTAGACAAACATCAGTTCTGCTCTCCATGTGTATGATGCCTACCTCCTTTGCAACTGTCAACCTGTTGGCTATATGAATATATTTTTCCCACTTCTGCATTAATTTCTCATAATTTATTTCTGTCATAACTGTTTCTACTTTCAGCCAATGTTCCATTCAGGTCCTGCTGTTACTCTGTGTGCAGCTTTACTTAGAAAACTCATGGGAAATTCAACCCCACCAAAACGAAGGAAATCTGCATGTTTACCATTAAAGGAGATTTTTTCAGGCAAAGTTCAAGGCCCTGTGGGACTTATTGTGCCTTACAGATCCAACCACCATTCAGTGTGGATACAGATAAGTCAGAATCCAATGATTTATACCTGGACCAGGATAGCTCTTGGAAACCACCTACACAAACACCGACCTGGCCTATCACAGCCACAGACAAAGAGAGGCCACCTCCTTAGTTGCAATAAACACACTAACTTTAATCAGTCTGAAACTCACAAGCATAAGGTAAAATCCCTTCTAGAAAAGAACAGGGTACAGGGAACATCTGTTAATTAACTGCCCCACAGATTTCCTTAATGAGATTAATGAACTCAGTGTACTTTCCAGGTGTGTAGTCAGATGCTTATTCTACAGAAGGCAGAATTTTAGAGAAAATGCTGTATCTGCAAGCAGAGTAAGAGAGGAGGAGAGGGATAAATAGAAGCATGCTGCAAGGGCAATGCTACTTTCTATCAATTTTACTGGCACCTAGTGAATTTTATTAATTTGATAGGATTTTTGTTTTGCTTTGTTTATTATCTTTTCTTAATTAACTATGTTAGTTTGATGAATGCTAGAGGCAAATTCCACACTTTTTTACAAATAGTCACTTTCCTCACAACTCAAAATATAATTAAAATCCATAATTAAATTCAGAAAACCATAATTGGAGAAGGTCACACATTCTGCAATAGTCTGCAATAATCAGAAAAGTCTGCCCATTTGGGCTGGTGAACTTCGGTCAAGGAAACAGGAGAAAACTTACTCATAATACAGGGAACTTAAAACTGAACACAGAAAAAAAGCAAAGAGAATACCATTTATTTCAACAAAAGGAAAGAATAAAGTAAAATTACAGTAGACATGCTTACATTACAACTGTTCTTCCAGCACTCATAGAGAAGCAGACATAAAGATGCATTTTATTCACCACAGAATCATATGTAAAACATCCAGTGTTTAAAAAAAGAAAGATAATATGGACAGGCAAGACTTCTACATTATGGGAATCACAGAAAACTAAACTAAACACTATTTCCAATCACTATTGCAATTTTCCTAGAGGAGACAATGTTGTGATATTTGTCCAAGACATCTGTAATAAAGTAGATTGCCAGAAGTGGTACATAATCTGCAGGTAGCATTCACACAGTTTCCAGCTAATTATACCACCTTTCCCGCCCACACTCTGTCCTGTAAGTTCAAAGCAATTAATGTAGTTGAGTGGAAAGGAGTGATTTGTAAAAGATTTGTTTCACTCTTTATATAGAGCTGAAAAAAAATAATCTCCAGAAAAAAGATTGACAACAATTATGTCAAAATCTCAGGTGGCCAAAAAATTATAGGACTGATTTAGACAGAGGATGCGCTATCATAGGTGAAAGTATATTGTCAGGTTGCCTATAGCATTATATAATGGTATAATGGACTAGGAAAAAGGAGAAAATGTGCAATATATGAACAAAGGAACACTCAGGCTCAAAATATTTAATAACCAGTCATTAGAAATCTCTGAGGACCACTTGAAACTTTAATTAAGATTCTCAATAATCTTTAAACTTGAGTCATTCTAAAACAATAAAAAAATGAAAAAAACCCACAACCACCACATTGATCCAAGTCAAAAGGTTCTACTGTCAGAAATAGATAGCCAAGGTCAGGAACTTTCCTTTATCCAGGGAGAGATCCCACATCCAAAATGCTAGTAGTAAAGCCACCACAGATAAACCCCAACTGTCAGAAACAGGGCAGTGAAAGGTGCAATATACTCAATCAGTGAATTGTGGAGCCTCTGTAATTCTTCAAATCATTTGCCAAGTTCCAAGAAAGAATCTCATAATCAGAACAGAAAGCCACAAAGGTGTCCTTTCATGAGCAGGAGGATACCGTCCTCTGGCAGCCAAGAAACAATTCCCTGTCACACACACACTTCTATTAAATAAAAAAAATTTGAAAGAAATCCCATGAATATTTACACATTAAGAGAGAAATAATCAATTTAAAGTTTGTCTTTATTGGGCACAGATGCAGTGTTCTGTTTTTATTCTGTGACAACAGTATTATCTAGTCCACTGCAGTTTTGTGTAACATGTGTAAAACTTAGATGATGACCTCTTCCCCACAGTATCTCATCTAAAGCCCATCTATCTGCAGAGGCCATACGCAGATGGCAGATGGCAAGGTAAGGTGACATGTCTGTATTTCAGGTAACTATAGTATAAAAATCATTCACACCAGCTGTTCTTCACAGTTGGCTGGCTCCACAGTTATCTAAATTTGATCTGCAAAACCTGGTTGATGGACATTTTCTGTTCAGTTGTTCTAGCCAGAGAATTTTTTCACTCCACTTACCCTTATGTCTGAACTCCATCAAGGTTCTCAGTAAACACAGGGATGCTTAGAACCCATGCATTCTTTTTCTGTGGTGCATCATCTGATAAGACTGCTAGCATACATAGCATGTATGTACACATGCATACATATAAAATGCATATATACATATTCACACATGCATTTTATGTGTATTGAAGAATATAATTAAACAATATGGTACAATTTTATTTCATTTGCAAGAAAGATTAATGAACAGTGTATTATTCATTGCTGCAGTGGAGTTAAAATGTATTTGAAAACACAGAGATCTCAAACACCATATCTAAAGGTTCTGTTGTTGTGAAGAAGTGTTAGGTAAGGGGGAATATTCTGTGGGGATCTTTTTGTGAAACTGAACTTAAAAATTGACTGAAATCCTATATTTGAAGGAAGACCAGAACACAGTAGTTCAGCATACTCGTCACAATGAAGCAAGCTTTTCAAAACTCGTATATAATACATCAGATAGTCACAACTAAAGGGAAATGAAAGTGCTCAGCAAAAATAATGACTCCTTTTGTGTTTTGCATCACTGAAATAAACAAATGCTACTTACCTAGACTATCTTTTTTTCCTGGATCTGTAAGATACAAAGATTTTGGGGGGTCTCAAAGCATGCCATTATTGTGTGTAAGCTGTGAACCTGGACTTCCTTTGCTTCAAAAGGATGGTGTGGGAAGTAGTGGTGCCCCTTAGCTGTGCTCTGCCTGGTCTGGAACAGGGAGAGCAGCACATCTCATTTCTTCCAGATAGAAAGGAATTCTATTCCTTATTCCACTATTCTGCAAATGACAATAAATATTGTATTGTTTACCACTAAAGGACAACTGAGATTTTCTTCAATCTTACTTGTGCTCTAGAAAAATTCTACAGTATTCCCTCTTAATAAAACCATGACTTGCTGTTTTTCTTCATGTTCACTTTCCAGAATTGGTAAGGGAATTTTACAGGACATGGACTTAAAATTCAGGGATTTTCGCATTCTGAACAGAAACTGAAAATTCCATTAAGACCTCCATGACCCTGAGTAAGTTTCGGTTACCTTTATCAACTTTTAATCCACAAGATTCTTGGCTACAATCAGGTTTCCGAGACACTGAGGTAAATTAAGGTAAGTTAAAAGTTAGTAGGAAGGAACTAATATAAAATACCTGAAGCTAAAGAAACTAATATAAAATATCTGAAACTAAAAAAGCCATGAAAAATGCATCTTAAAAATTGAATGCAGATTATTGGAGAGAGCATAATACACAATCAACATTCTGAACTTGCTTATATTTTCACTTACAGTCACAGCAAATTCAAATACATTGCTGCTTTCTTGTTGAAAAAAAATAAGTGTGAAAAGAAATAAAAAAGAAGGAAATCATACTTCTTCCTCAGTTTTCACAGGTGGAATTAATTATCTGGGTTTGTGTTTTGCATATACAAGGCTTTCTTATGCTTGATCAGCAAAGGATTTAAACCCTGGAGTTTATTTTGACAATATTTGCCCAACTTCAGCTTTTTTAAAATACTCTAGTTGTACTCCAAAGTCTTGAAACACAAGCTTTCCTGAATGAAATTATCTGACCAGCTGATGATTTTATTTCTGGTATTCATATTGATAAAATATATGAGAAAATTAATTTCCAATTAATATAAATGTAAAATTAAGTTCATAAATAAAACAATATTCTAACTGTATTCTTAAGAACCTTTTAACACATAACAAGGAAAGAAAAGTAAGTAATTGCAAGGTTTTCTCAGGATTACAGTGGGTCAGGTGGCAATCTTGACAGATTCCTGCAGAAAGCATAAAAAAGTAAATAAATCTAGCTTTCCTTTCTTGGTTGATTTAACAAATATAAGTATTTTCTTTTTCTGAAACAAAATTTAATATGTTTCTTTAGTATTTGGAACAGAACTTCAAGTCTGGACATGGTTTATGTGGCAGAAATAGGAGAGAGGTAAAAGTACATGATAGCTAAAACATCATATACAAGTACTCCATTGTTTTTCTCTATTTTCTCTGAAACTATAAGGTAAATAAATACATAGTTTAAAATTTTTATAAGAGCAATCATGCTAAAAAAATAATGCAGGGATAGTTCATGTCATTGATCATGACTTACTGCACTTTCTACAGAGATCTCCAGAATTTACTTTATTTGACTTGCTGAAAAACAAGTGCATAGTTACAAACTGATAGTCCTGTAAGTCCCATGTATTAGGTACCAGAGGAAATATTCTTTAGGAATATTTTTGTCAGCAGCTCTTGTGGTTTTTGAATTTAAATAGGTTCCTATGCAACCCAATTAAACTGAGAAGGATCAGCTCTGTTGGCCTTCCACCTTATATAGCATTCTGCTCAAAATGAACGTCTTTAATTTTTTTTGCACATTAGGAGAGAGAAACAAAAATAAAATTATTTATTGCTTAGATAAATTCCATTTTTGCTTCCCCTTGGTCTGCAGCTGGGAAGTTCATAAACTCCCTGATACTCTGGTTCTGCTCTAGTTAGATGTTCTCTTTTGACTCAGGAAGACAAATGCTTGGTTGAAAATTATTCATACATTGCAGAGTTTCCATTCAGACTATATATTTTATAACATTGTATTTTTATATATATACTACAGCACTACCAAATAGCAGCCTGATACTATGTTTTTCAAGTGGTATTGCAACATACACAGATGCCATAAAATTGACTCCTTCCATGAGAAAGCTATCACTCTGTGATTCATTGCAAAATCAGAAGGGAAGGATTAACATGTGGGAATACAGGAAGGGTGCAACCCACAGCCTTTCCAGATCCCATAATAAAATTCACTTCTGAGGGATGTTATACGTCAGAGACCTTCATATATTATATATTTTATATATATAAAATATACGTATGTATAAAAGTGATACTTGAAAGCAGAAATCAGATGTTAAACCATAAAATAGGTCTGGAAATATTTGTGTTTATATATAATTATTTTATAAAAAAAAAAAGGGAAATACAGAGAACTTGGTACATCATGATATCTTCCTTGCTCAGAACCAGATTCTTAAAGAAGCAGTAAGCTGCATTCATTTTCCCCATTTCAGACATCTGAAAATCATACAGCTGAGGTGAATACCTCTTTTAATCTTCAGTGGAGAGACAAGCTTTTAAGATTAATTGCTTCCCTTTGTTTGAGTGTCTGGGTCTCATTACTAATAATAGAGGAATCACAGAAGGAATTATTTAGATTTATACTTTCAGACAATTAAGTTACTGCCAATGTATCCCACAGAGTGACAATTTAGTGCCCAGCTTTGCCAAGTTGACAATCAGCTGATTAACTGCACTTATCAGCATTAGGCTTAAAATTTTTCTTCTTAAATACCAGTTTTACTAACAAGCAGAGGAAAAGATAACCATACTTTCATTCCCATCTGAATTGTCCTTAAATGAACAGCATTATCCCAAAGGGAATCGAAACCTTAAAAGACATGTTATTACTACAAAATATCAAACTCAGAATATGCAACTGGATTTTAAAATGTACAGCAAGCACCTTGTAATTCCTAATCTGTCTTGACAAGACTAGGTGCAGACTAAAATAATACAAGCATATTGAACTGAAAATAGGTGATCTGAAATAATTTCTCAGCAAATCAAATCAGTACAAACTTGCCTTGTAAACAAAAGTGATATCGTGATGTTACTTCCAATGAAAACAGAAGAGAAAGAGGAAGAACAGGAAGAGGAGGGAAAAGAAGAATAAGGACTTGGGGAAAAGCTGAACTCTTCCTGCTACTTAAAATTCACACTTCTGTTTGCCTTACCTGGTATCTTGCAATAAGTGTTGAAAACCATTGCAATAGTATGCTATTGAATAAAGTCACTTCTTGTTAAATAAAGGGTAAACACAGATTATGCCTACAGTTTTAGCTGGTGAGATTACTGGTGTTTTCTAATTATTACAAAAACCCTTAAAATTTTTTATTTTGGAGGGGAAAAAACTATGACTATGCATTCACTAAAGCTAATCAGTTCATTAGGATCATTGAAAGCATCAGAGGAAAGAAAAAAATTAGTTCTTTCCTTGGATTCCATGTCACAATAGAATCCTCAAAATAATTTGGACCTATTAACACTTTAATTTCTATTTAAACAAATTGTCCAAATGAAACTTTAACACAATCAGCAGGATGAAGCACTAATAAACTTGGGAAAATTATTTTAATAACGTGAATTATTAAATTCTGAGGCATCACATCTGTCAGCTGGATCCAATTTTATCCCAGAAACATCTTTCCAGGTCTGTGAAACTTCAATTTGATCTGTGATCTTGTTTTTTTTTCAAGTTTGCTTAGCACATTTGCATGACCGCAACTTGTTTCCCTCTTTTCCTGACTATAGAATGGTGAGACCACTTCCATTTCATTCTTCAACAGCTATCTACATTACTTCATATAAAAAGACCATTGATTTTGAAAAGTTACATCCTGATTAGAATATAAATTAAAGACTGCAAAGACTGTAAAGTCCATTTTCATGTCAATCTTGTGCAGATTATGTCAGTAATTCCCAAGACTGCAGAAAATATTAATTTTGCAACTTTTCCAACCCAAAACTTTTTTCATTGAAAATTAGTGTCTTTAGGGATGACATACTAACTTCTCCAAATGTAATAATATTGTTCTAAGTGGGAATGAGATAATGTATTTGTCGTTTGTGAAAGGTTTTGAGATCAAGTTTGCAAAATATAGGAAATTCTTTCCAATGACATGCATGTTTAACTTTTGCTGTAGACACAGTAGTTTGCAGTAACTGGCCATTTTCTAAGAGAACTGACTGCTACCCTATTATTGAAAATGGTGGTGCTTTTAAACTCTCCATAA
The DNA here is from genome assembly GCA_013398275.1 of Promerops cafer. Classification (NCBI taxonomy): domain Eukaryota; kingdom Metazoa; phylum Chordata; class Aves; order Passeriformes; family Nectariniidae; genus Promerops; species Promerops cafer. The sequence goes on from VZSE01010345.1 coordinate 756,435, forward strand.
GTCACGAGTATTATATTTTTGCCATGCATATGAAGGAGAGTAGTCTTATTTTCTACCTGCATACATGCCTGAATTTTGAAATTCACTTTTCTCAAAAATGATTAATCAAACTTATTTGAAAATATGCCTGAGAAGTTTTATTATTAATTATATATATTATGCATATACCTGGTTTTGTAACAACATAGGATGGGAAATCTTATGTCAGAGTTTTTCCTATATCTTAACTACTTTTGCTCTTTGACCTTATATCAGATATTTTTCACTGAAATCCTTTAATTATACTAAATAACCCCAGGCACCAGCCCAGGCTTGGGGCTGACCTGCAGAAAAACGGCTTTGCAGAGAAGGACCTGGAGGTCCTGGTGGACAACAAATGTCCATGAGCCAGCATTCTATGCCTTCATCAAGGACTCTGTTAAGGCAAATCACAGTCAACAAGTGTTTCTAAAGAATTTTTAAATGAAGAATAGCTAGTGAGGTGGGTAGCTTAGCTGTCAAGGCTTGATTGCTCCTAAGTTCCAAAAGGGCACCTAGATAACGAAAATGTAATTTTCCTTCCTGAGAAATTAAGGGGTTCTTCATACCTCTGATACAGTCAAAGTGTTAATTTTGTGAAAATAAACCTTGCTGTTCCGTGGGTCTTCTCTGAGGACCGGGTCTGGCCGGGACTGCAGGACACCTCTGCAGTGGCCGGCCGCACCGCAGCCGGCCTGTAGGTTAAGGTGAGAGCTGGATGGCAGCCGTGAAAGGAGGGAGCTGCATGTGGAAACCAGGGCCCTACAAAGCTGAGGCAAAACCATCGTGGGTGTTTCCAAGGTGATTTGAGAAACAGCTCAACTATTCATGGCATGTGATTGTAATAGTGGGCACTACATCCACAGAAAGGAAAAATGGCCCAAAAGTATTGCAGATGTGACAGAGGAATTACAAAATTACATCTACAGTCTTTCTTAAGGTGACAAGGCATAATCAAGGGTATTTATTTACTTTTAAAAAATATTCATAATGAGGAATTTCTGATTCTTCCAGAATACATTTAGAAAGATGAGTTAAATTAGCTAAAAAAAAAAAAAAATCCTTACAGGCACAGTTCTGAATATAGAAAACAAACTTTTACCTAAACAAATTCTGACATTTACCAACTCTATTATAATCAATTCACTAAGGGAAAGCCTATACTTTCTTAAGAAAACATAAGCCAATTGTTTTTTCTTAATCATACCTGACATCCTCCCCACCAAGATATATTTTTCTACCACAGTGCAAATATCCCATCCAACAGAGATCAATTTTTGCCAAGTTAATACTTGCATGATGGGTAGAAAAATACAAACACACATTTTTCAATAATAAGCCAGGCATATGCAAGAAGAATGTAATTATTTTCTTTAAAATTAGCATTGGCTAACTTGAGTATTTTCTCCCTCAATGTACGTCATCATTCCCATTTTTTCCAAATATAGACTCTTTTTCTGTCTTGTTAATTCAATATATTTAATTATAAGTAGTTTGCATGTGGTGAACTAAAATATTGCTCAAGCTTTTAAATATCGCTTTGAGTTGCATTGGGATGGATAGGAACTTGGACAAAACTCAGATTCTATTTTGTGCTTAAACATACCACAGTTTAATGGATCAGACTGAGTCTTCAAAGATCATATTTTATTTGCACAAAACCATGGAAGAGCTAACCGTATATGTTCACAAAATTCTTTCAAATGAAAATATTTCACAAAAAAATAGAAAATGTAAATTATTTTAACTATCTTTGCTGTCAAAATTCAAACATTTCCAGAAAGTCAGAGTTAATAGCTCCCGATATACTTATTTTTAAAATGAATGTAAGATCCATTAAGAAATTACATCTACTTTTTAGTAGTTGTCCTCCTTTTTTTCATACTGCTGTTCATAAGAAGGTGACAGATATTTAGTGCCACATAAAAAATCCCAAAATAGTCACAATTTTTTGTAAAAGATTCAGATGCAAAATACACCTAGAAAAGGAAATATTGACAATGTTGGTCATCCAACGCAAGCCTTGGATGTAAGCTTTGCTGCAGCTCTTAGCTATCATACTCTCCCTTTGTTCAAAATGTAATGGTGCAGAATGGGAATTTCTTCACCAAGTTCTGACCAGGAATTGTATGATCTTCTGATCTTCTAGTACATATAGTGCCTGCACCATGACACTGGTCGAAGTTCTAGTTCAAGCTCTAGAGACATCCCCCATTTCTCCAACTGCTACTGGTGGTCAGTATTCTTCTACAGCTTTGGGCATGTTTTACTTCTCTGCAGACAACCACACCACCATCTGCAGTGCTGAAATACTGCCTTCTGAACTATTTTGTATGAAAGAGTAGGCAAAAAGAATGGTTCCCAAATTTGAAAAAGTTCTTAAAGGACTTCTGTACTCTTTAGTGGAATGAAAAAACACCTTATCACAGGCTTCTTAAAATATATTATGACGTTATTTTCTGATTCTGCACACTCTATTCATGCTAAATTAATTCTATGCCATATTAAACAGTTTTAGTGCTTCTACAATTTTTCAGTTGATGTACAGAGATTGCAAACTTGACATGCTTGGTTTGGAATACTTCTTATACACCAGACACAACTCATGAATATTAGACATTACATTTTTAGAAATAAATCACTCTGTGTGTTCTATTTACCCTATACCAGTGTGATTTCCTGATCTATATTTTCTAGCTAAACTTAGAAATACAGTTCTCAAATTTAACTTCTAAAATGTAGTTCTTCAATATTCAGTCTTGAAATTAAACAGTAATAAAGACATCCCCACATTCCTAATTCTCAACTCAGAAATGGTATTTTCAGATTCTTTATTGTTAACAAGCTCAGCTAGACAGAACAAATCAGAACAAACTAGTTAGTGGCTCAATAAGATTTTAAAAAACCCTTTAAGTAATAAAACTATGTCTACCTATGTCTTCACATCCAGTTCTGATCATCTGGAACCAATCCTGTGCAATGTGCTCCAGGATGACCATGTTTGAGCAGGAAAGTTGGATGCAATGGTCCCTTCCAAACTTAGATATTCTGTAATTCTGTGATTATGAAGACTGCCTGAATAAACATAGACACAAACAAATAAGTAATTATTAGAAGATGGGAATAAAGACCCTTTAATATATAGAACAAGTCCTTTTAAAAAAAGTGACAGAGAATGACCATTTTTTTTGCATATGAGACCCAGTATTGGATTCCATTTCCACATCAGGTCTCTCAGCATTTCACAGAAGTAATTCCGCACTAAGAAACATATAAGGAGGAGTCAGACTCCTCCTGAAAAAATAAACAAACTTTAGGTCAGAGAGCCAAGTGTCACAAACACTCCAGAAAGGAGAGATGATCGAATTAAATGCAACTGAAAAAATCCAGAAAATTTGCAAATGGAGGGACTACAAGCAAGTGTACTGAGATGAAAGAAGGTGCAGCAAAAAGGACCAAAACTTGCTAAAATTATTCCCATTGAAATCCCAAAATCAGGGAAGAAAGGTAAACAAGGAGATAGGAGAAGAAATGGAAAAAATGAAATGCTAAAAAAAAAAAAAAAAAAAANCCAACAAAACAACCAGAAGAGAAACTTCCAAAAGCAGGTGAAAACAATAAAAGCCAATGGGATGACATGAATTGCAGGAAAATGGACCGAAGCTTGCCCAATTGATCCTCACTGAAATCATAATATTTCATTCCCTTTCCTGAAAGGAAAACCTGAATTTATTCTAAATCTATTTTAGATTATCTCCGCTCAGATCACTGGGTTTTTTCCCTCTCTTTATATTAATTTATTTTTCCACTATAACTTAATGGAAAAGGAAACTTTTGCACATAATGGTGCAGTCAACCTCTGCTGGAAGGTTACCTTGTGCTGCACTATTCCCCAAATACTCATTTACCATTTCAAGTTTTCTGCCAGCTAAAGTAAATATACTCTAATTTATTTGTACTTGACAGTATGCTTCACACTGATAGACAGCTAGTTAAGAAGCATAAAAGTGCTGTGAAGAAAAAGTTGAGAACTTTTTTTCTGTTGGTCAGGGAGTTAAAAATGATACATCCATACATAAATAACAATTTTGCCTTATAGTTTAATAAGCTGACATGGTTTATAACTCATTTGATTTGCAGTATAAATTTCCAGATAACAGCAATGAGTCCAAAATATCTAGAAAAGATTGCTGTGATTACAGGAAGGCTTCAGGAAGACAGAAAAAATACAAGTTTTTCCTCTCCCCGTGGAACATGGAGGAATGGAAAAGCTTAAAACAAAACAACCAAATGTCAACCTTTCAGGTTCTGACTTCTTATGTTACATTCCAGAGTTAAAAAACCCCCACAAACCAACAAACAAAAAACAAGCCCTGTTAAAGGAAATCTTAAATCATGTCTTAATTTTTTTTTCCCTTTATACACATAAAGAGCTTTTTCTGGAAACTGTTAAAGATCTTCCATAACCATTCACATATTTTGTCCAATATATTTACTTGGATCCAAGATGAAGAGAATTCACTTTTAAAAAGTTGAATATGGGGCTTTGTTGTAAATCAGACTATTTATTTGATACTTGGAAATATCTTTCATGTTGGTATGATTATCTGTATGTGTTGTGGTTGCATATTTATCACTACTACCTCATAAAACAATTATTTAATTTAAGCTTCAAATATATCATATTTGATAAAGGATATAATGAATATCCTTTCTAATCCAAAAGAACAGTGTAATTTTATCTTGCAAAAGAAATCTTTGTTATTAGAGGCATGACTTTTTTTATAGTACCAAAATTATTTTGAAATCATCACTGTTTGTTTTACTGAGCAATTTATAATTATCTCCTTAATTAACTTCAAAAGCAATTAGATTTTATCTCTCTGTATAATGAAAAAAAAAATACAAGTTTGAATTATTTATTCAGGTGGAGAAAACAGCTGGGAAGTATGTAAAGCAACTTGAAATCATTTTACTTATTAGCTCTCTTGGTGAAGTATGACATTTTAGAATATATTTACCAGGTATTAATATTGGTTTAGGTGCTGATCCTATAAACACTGATCTGGATAAAGAATTCCATATTCTGGCTGATAAGGGTAAAAGTTGAGATAAGCCAAACAAGAAAAATAACAATTATAGAGATTTGTAACCAGAAAGTTATACTTAGTAGTGTGATTCAGCTTACAACTTTTATGAATTATCTAAAAGGTATGCTAACATAGAAAAATATGTGGGTTGAGTTATAAGAGCAGCTCAAGTGCTGTTTCTTAGTATAGCACTGAGGATAACAGAAATAAATTCAGGACAGTCTGAAAATGTACAGCTGAGGAAGGTCAGTAGATGCAAAAAAGAGGTGTGGGTCATTTCCCTGTTTGATGTTGAAGGCAGCAATGCAGCATATCATAAAATGAGGACAAACGGGTAAAAAAGTTGGCTATGGTAGAAACACTGAAATGTAGCATCTCCCATATCACTTCTGCAAAGCAATCAGTCCACTGGAGAGAGTCAAGCATAGAAGTTCATGCTGTATATATAAATTTCTTCTATCATGTGCAAGAAGAAAAAGGTATCTCAGCATGAATATCAAATATCCACAAAACTCAAAAAGGGCTCTCCTATAAGCAGCACAGACTTAAATTATTTGGAGAAGATGGAGGGAATAGTGAACCATCAATCCAGGTTTTTGGAATAGCACCTTCATATAGATCCTAGAACTTCTGGAAGTTCTCCATTGCAAGGGGTGAATTTAAGTACTTTTCTAAGTAATCATTTGGTCCTTACTGACTCATCTGGAAAATGAGGATTGAGGTTCCTCCCCTTACAGTGTTAGGGCATCTAACTTAGTACTTTAAGTAACAGAAAAGTTGGCCCAGGGGCTTACCAGCTTCATCCATCTCCAATCCAGCTAAACCACAAAGGCCCATATCCAAACAAGAACTTCCCCCTACTTCTCAAATATGGAGTCAATATGAAAGCAGGAGGCAGTGAAACTTTAGTGCCCAGGCCTTGTCTCCTTTTCTGCAGCAGAGTCTTCCTCCCTTTTGTCATTCCTCAAGTTGGACCACGAGGAGACCTTGAACAAATTTAGAAGTGGGTAAAAAGCCCAGGAAAAGGGTAAACAACTCTTTCTTCTTCCCCTGCTTGGTTAGCCAGTGTTTGTCTTGATGTCGTGTCTGGCAGACGCAAGAAAAGTCAGCAGCTTGGCAATGGAGATACTAAACACTAATTCAAGACGTTTTCTGATAGTGTCCTGGACTTTATTAAGCTAGATATCCATTACCAGGGGGAGCTTGAAGCATATTTCAGGAAATGCTTGGAGCACTAGGAGTGTTCCAGGAAAATGTTAGCTGAGATGCCATTACCTAACCTGGACCCAGACTGACTATGACTGCCAACAAGCTGAGCTATTATGTGAAGCTCCAAAGCCTCACACTATAGATCTCTGGCAGTTAAACCTTGCTTTCAAAAAAATTGGACTGTTTTGTTAAACTTAATTTGTAAGAAGTACTGTTTTTATTCCTGTTCCCTTGGGAGTAGGTTAGCAATTTACTCTGTAACCCACCACAGGAGGTATCACTTCCCCACCTACTAAAGAGGTCTGTAAAATGCAGGGGGTTACAGTGTTTCCTTCTCCTTTTCTAAGCTATTCAGAACCTTAACGCTTATGGGAAGACTTTAGACCACACTGATGTAAAGTTCAAAACAGATAACTTGACAGGTTCAGGGTGGCCGGGGGGAAGGTATTTTTTTTCCATGAAAGAAGCGTGGGCCAGAAGCCTTGGCTTTTGTGGCTGAGAAACCTGTTTGCATTATCGAAAATCTGTAGTCAATCATATAAATGTCTATTAATTTAAAATTCTATCCCTAGGTTATATTTCCTTTCAGCCTAACTCCAACTTCTTCGGGCTATCAGCTGCATCTCGCTAGGGGAAGCAGAAATTTCAAAACAGTATTCCAGTCTCCAGAGATGCACAGATCTTCTAAACATTTTTCAACCTGGCTGCAGACAGGCAATCCAAAAGTGGAACAGCTTCTTCCAGAGAAAGTCACTGTGACAGGGTAGGATCATGGCACAACAGATGCCCTAATAATAGCTAAGACAGTTTTTTTTAGTCAATATTACCCCAGGAAGAGTTTAAGGGAATGCTTTAAAAGAGGCATGAACATTTGTAAATTTTTTTTTCCTTTTTATATAAGAAAATGTCATAGCAAGTCTGCAAATGATCTTCTACCTTGCTTAGGAAGCAAAAACTGAAGCAGGTAGTAGACTATTTCAGCCATCCCCTAGTAGTTTAACTCTTCTTTGATTACACCAGCTGATTTACTTCAAAAAACTTCCAACCTGGGGTCCAGCCCAAACTAAATCATCATGTATGAAAATCAAAGGCTTAAAAGTATGACTAGAACAAATGGGACTGAAGTCATCACGGTTTGAAAACAGCCAAAGAGTTATTGTTTTAATAAAAATGAACACTGAATAACACCCAGAAAATTTTACAAGAATTTGAATGAACAGAATTAAGGATAGTATTGCGAGTCTGCTAAAAGTAAAAAAGTACTTGTGATATGAAACAAGTGAAGGGAGAAATTTAAAAAAAAAAAAACAAGACAAGGCTTAATTTTTGTGCTTTCTTGTTTTTCAGCTTGTCTGGTACCTGTTGTGCATTGACATTGGCCAAATGCCAGGCAGCCATGAAGGCCACTCGCTCACCCTCCCCTGCCATAGCTGGGCAGAAGGGAGAAAAAAAAATAACTAAGGCTTCATGAGCTGAGATAAGCCTGGGAGAAAACAATCCAGGGGCAAAACAGGCTCAGCTTAAAGGTACAAAGTGAATTCATTACTAACAGAATCAGAGGAGGATAATGAGAAGTAAAATAAGCCCTTAAGACACCTTTTTTTCCTCTAGCCCCTCTCTCCTTCCCATTGACAGCACAGGGAGACAGGGAGTGGGGGCTTTGCTTGGTTCATCACTTGAAGATTTTCTTTCACTGCTCAGGGAGAGGAGTCTTTCCAGGTCTTTCTCAGGTCTTTCCCCTGCTGCACTGTGGGGCCCCTCCCATGGGAGACAGTTCTCCATGAGCTTCTCCAACATGGATCCACTCTCACGAGCAGCAGTCCTTCCAGAACTGCTACAACCTGAGTCCCTCCCACAGGCACACAGTCCTCCCAAAACTGCTTCGATGTGGGTCTCTATTTCCACGGGTGCAGTCCTCCAAGGACAGGCTGCTCCAGCCTGGAAGCAGGGCCCCCTCTCTCTACCAGGTCTCCCACTGGATCACAGCCTCCTGGCATCCACCCACTCTGGCATGGGCACCTCCCCCACGGGCTGTGGATGGATCTCTGAATCCCCCATGGATCCCCACGGGCTGCAGGGGCACAGCTGCTTCACCATGATCTCACCACGGCCTGCAGAGGAATCTCAGCTCTGGTGCCTGAAGCACCTCCTCCCCATCCTTCACCACTGACCTTGTTGCGGCCATGTTGTTTCCCTCTCATGTTCTCTACCTCCTCCTCTTCTCTGACAAGAAGAAAAATCCATGCACTTTGTTTTGATTTTCTGCTAAAATATGTTATCGCAGAGGCGTTACCAATCTCCCTAATTGGCCCAGCTTTGGCCAGCAGTACGTTAATCTTCAGAGCCATCAGGGACTGGCTCTGCCAATGGTGGAACCTTCTAGCACTTTCTCACAGAAGCCACCTCTGTGGCTCACTCACTACCAAAAACCAGTGCAAAACCGGCACAGTACCTTATGAAAATTCTAAATGAAAGTCATACTGCAGTTTGCATGACGTTTCGTTTTGCCAACAATGTTATGATTCCATATGTGTTGGCAACTGTACATTTGTCTTTGCCTTGTCCCCTGCCCAACTGTCTCCCTCCTCCTCCCTCCACCCCAAAAATAACAAATAATTCAGTACTGAAAGTTTTCTTCTATATAGGGTAATGTAATACAATATGTTCATTGTATTTCAGTAAAATATAACAACCACATTTTCTTCATCCCTGAGGAACCTTCCCATCACATGTCATAATTTCAGTCCTGTAATTTCTTCCAATAAGATTCTCTGGGACTTCTGCATGCAGAAACCTCCACCATCATGCTTGAAAGGCTTCAGGCTGAAACAGCCTCCAAGTAGAGTATGGTGTCAACATTCATAGTACTGTTCCAGGCATAACTGCATCACTGCAATCTGCTGTTAAAGGTTCAAAAGAGGGTTTCCTGTGGGCTGAAATTTGGCATGCAGTACCTCAATTTATGAGCACATTTTATAAGTGTGAGTATTCACAGAATCATTTGGGTAGCCAAGAGTTAACCAGATTAACATATCAGTTTTTACAGATGATACTTGAAAAACTCAGTCGATGAAACAAAATGTTAGCAGAGTAAATGTTCAGTATTTCCAAAAATAAAAACTAAAAAATAATGAAGGATATAAAGAAATCTTCCATGTCCTTTCATTTTTCAAAATCCCAGCTTGGACTTGAAGAACTCAGTTCTAGTTTGTTTCTGTTGCCAGAGAAAATCCATGAGGAAGCAAAGTATATGTCAAAACTTGTCACTTGTTTTGTCCTTAAAAAGGTAGTTCTTTATTTACAGAATTTCTGAATTTTCCTCTGCCAAACCCTCTTGTTTATGCATGTCTTTTACTTGGAATACTGTGCATGAAGACTTCTAATCCCTACCTCTGTCAAAGTGTTTCTGAAGTCATTATACAAGATTAGGATGAAGTGGATTAGATGCTTTGGAACAGGGCGCATGGGGTAGATGGAGCAATATATTAGCAACATCTTGAGCTAAGCAGCTGTCCTGTGACAGGCAAATAACATTTTACTCTCAAAGTAAAAACTGAATGTTATTCGGTAATAATCCCCACAGAGCAAGATACCCTTACTACAAACTATGCCTAACAAGCATAATGCAGAAATTATTATGTGCAGAAGCCAGAGTGCTCCCTTTCTTTTCAAATTTGGACATAGTATGGTAGTTAGTTTGGCAGATTATATTAATCACATTTAAGACAAAACAATAAGTATGTGACAGGTTTAGTCAGTCACGCTTGCCCATTCTGTGCCCCAGATTATTCAGATTAGACAACATGTTGAAGCAGGGCATGTGTGATTTCTGGTGTGCACAGCTTGATTTTACTCCCATGGAAAGTCAGATATGATAAAGGAGGGAAGGCCCATGCATCTTAATCTTAATTTCTAATGCAATTAGGTCACAGATAAGACATATGACCATTTCAGGAACTGAGAGGCACACCTGAGGTCCCACAGTACACGGGACTAATAAACTGGTTGACAGATTGATCAGATCTATTTCTTCAGTCACATTCTTATTTCTTCATTTCAGCTGTTGCCATAAGCATACACTCCAAGGATGCAGACATTTTGACGTCACAGTTTGCAACACAGTTAAAAGCAAATTTTAAAAAAATTAAAATGCCTGAAACAGAATTTTTATTGCTCATCCTGACATTTAACTTCTAAATTTATGTAGTTAGCCACAAATTTATTTTTTGCTGTTAATCTTGGCCAATTTTTCACTTGAAAAATGGAACATATGGTTTGACACATGGTTATTCCTATGTTAATGAAATCAGATACCATTGCAAGTGAGATGGAAGGGAAAGGGAAAGGGAAGTGGAAGGGAAAAGAAATTTGTGTAATGGTGAGGGTTTTAAGGGAAGCCTTCTTTTTGCCCTAGTAGCTACGAGTCTATCATATGTCAGTCACTTCTTCTTACATCCACTCAAGGAAAGGTGCAGAACTTCATTATTAAAGCATATGTTCCAACACTACTACATGCAAAATGTTTTCTTGAGTGATTCAACCCAGATGGGAAAAATACGTCTTTGTATACTGAATTACAAAATAATCAGCTGAAGAACTTTTCAGTTCTACTGACAGAAGTTGCTGTTTATAATATATCAGGATAGACATGATCAGAAATACTTCAAAAATTTCTTGCACAAATAATGTAATTTTCATCATGTTGTAAATAGGATATGTTTTAGATTCTTTTTTCACTTAAAAATATTTCAAAAACTGAAGGCTTTAGGTGTAGGTCTAAAATTAATTTAAAATTAAAAAAAAATGAATTAAAAGTTTCAATACAACCAAAATGTGTTGATTTTATGGTCCGGGACATTTTTGGGTTTGAACGTACTTTGAAGGACTTTTAAAAATGTTTCTAGTTTGATTTGAAACAAGAAAAGACATAAAACCATGGAAAATTTTGTGAAATGGAAAATCTGGTTCTTGCCCAGTCTACTCTAATTCCTGTTCATCTGTATCCTTTTGGTTTTCAAAATGCAAATTAATTAAGTTTCTTTGTCCCATAAGTGTCTTCAATGACTCCATATTTTTCTTTAGAATGCACTTGATCTCTGCAACAGCCATCCAGTGCTAGCTTTGGATTTTATTGTGGCTTTCAACCTCTTCAGAAGTTGCACAAGTGAAGCTGTCTCTGTTTGCCAGATGGGGTTATAGCACTAGAAATAAGCAGAATAAGAGGCAATCTGACTCCCACCCACTTTTTATACAGTCTCAACTACTGAAACCACTTTATCTTGCAGTGATGAGGCAAAGGAGAAAATAACTCGCTGCATTTCCCTATTTGTAAGAGGCTTGCAATGATGTTTTGGAAGAGGAGAAAGAAAAAGTATTTCACTGGAGAAAGAAAAACAACACTTAAAAGGAAAGGAGGAAAGGAAGGAAAATGGAGGAAGAATACACTGTAAGAAAAGGCTTATGCTAATGTAGCCACCATGAAAAAATCATGGTTTAAGGTCATAATAGTATGTATATGTGGCGTGTTTTAGCAATGGCATTCCCTAATTTAGTGCTCCTATTAAAAGGAAAACCACGAGTTCCTGTTTTCCCCCAGTGAGAGACAAAAAAAGGCAGAGATCCCAAGCTGAGATGCAAACAATTTACTGAAAACAGCAATGAGGTAAGAAAACAAACAGTAACAGCAACAAAATTAACAGTAAAAGTGCAAAAAAGGGTGATTTACTTGCAAACAGTACTCATGAATGGACCTACCCCGTGCCACCTGATCTGTGAGACAAAGAACAAAATGGCAGCACACTCTCCCTGCGCCACCTTTTACTTCCTGACGGTAATCCACTCCTGTGACCCCTCTTGGAAGTGAGAATCCCTTACTTCTGTCACTGGTAGTGACGTGTAGAATAACAAACTAGACATGTTCACATGGCTTCAGGCTCCCCGCCCTCAGCTACTGTGAAAACCTGTACAAGCCTGATTATTTTAATGTGAACAAAAAGAAACAGCAATCTTTAAACTCTGACTTGAAACTGTACTCACAATCTGTTATTCTTTACTCAGTAAAAGTGCTGTCTCATGTTGAATCCTAGGGTCATTGTTTACAAGTAAACTGAACACCCTTGACCACAGAGATTTACTGAAGTGTGGAAATATCAACAGATTATTCATTAGATGAAGTGCGGAAAATTCAACAGATACTATGAGATTCTGAAAAAGTCTCTTATCTAAAATAGAACCTACTTTAATATAATTTTGAAATCTGTGTAGTTAAAAACTTTCTGGTTTATTATAATACTTTTTATTGTACAGCCTATTCAGTTTTGAAACCAATGCCCAAGTAATATTTACTGTCATTTGCGGTTTTTATAATAGATTAAAATGTACAGACCCTAGTAAACTTACTTAAAAATATGTAGGAAATGGAGTGTGGGATTTCTGTGGGTTACTTAGGGTGCGTTTCTTTCTTAAGTGTTCTTAGGGTAGAACACTTTTGTAGAATGACAGAAAAACCCAGAGACAGTGCTGCATCATGTTGTTAAAAATGTGGGTTTGCTTGCCTTGTTTACATTAGGTAGGGTTTTCTGTCTGCTAAATAAGAAGCTAATGAAATAATTTTCAGTGTTTACTATGGCAAGAGAGAGCAGAACTTAGACCTGTTGGATTTTCTGCTGTGTGCCTACCAATCCAGTGGTGCTGTTCCTAAGCAGCTGTTATTAGCCAGGGAAAGGTTTCGTAATGTTTGTGTCTACAGTTTGTATCCCGAGGTTTACCACATACTGTAGTGTCATCCTTTACAGACTGAGCTGTGCTGAACTGGCAAGAGGGCATTCATGACTATGCATATTCAGAACTTAGAGAGAGTAATTTATTTAGCTGGGTTTTTTTTCTGTTCTTCAGCTGTCTAAAAATAAAGGTTTTTTCCTAAAGCTTTATAAATTTGAGCGTTTCCATAACTCATTGAATTCCTATTTTCATCAGGACATTATTAAGTTGCAAAAGAAAAGTACTTTGAAAGTATAGAAAATCCTGTGGTCAGTCATCATTACAAGAAAATCTAAATCAAATTACTGAAGTGCTTACAGGATAATCCAATCAGGAATGCTAACACTTGGCATTTCAGAAGACATCAGTAAGATATTCAGACAAACATAAAGTAAGTGTGTATAGAAAAATGCAGGAGATATTTGGCATGATCCCTTTCATGTAGAAAGCATAGTTTGTCTTGCAAACACCTGTGCTGACAGGCAATATGAATTACACTTACTTCTGTTTACTTATGTTTAGCCACCTTCCTTAGAACTATTCTTTACATTTCTGAGGAAAATAGTGACTATGAAGGCCTGTAGCCATCCTGAGGGTTTGCTCAAAATGTGATGGATTTTTTTAAAATTTTATATAGTCCACTATAGCATTTACAATATATTAAATACATTATATATATTAATATATTAAATATATTTTATCGTATTTACCATCAATACAATTCCAGCCAAAGATTATTGCATCTTTGTAGTCTTCTTTGGCCCTTGCCTTTCTTTTCCAAATCTCCATATTATTTTTAGTGATTTATGTATTTAGAAGTATATTTTTGTTCTTGGGATAAGAACAGTAACAAAAGGACTAAGTTCCATGCATGAAAATCAAAGTTAAACTTTCGTGCATTCTCTATTGCTTAAATTGCATAATGCATTGAGTATGTTCAGATGATAAGACAAATTTTTACATCTCTTTGGTTATATATCAGATACTCCATGATAGTACAAAAGACCAACCTCTGCCACCTTGAAATTTTTTTTAAAGACCTAGTAGACCACAGTGCACATTCTAGACATTCTGCGGGGAATTGAAATCTTAATTTTACAACAGGTGATCTTAGAACTGCCTGAATCAAACACAAATGCTATAGCACAGAAAAAAAGAAAAACACAAACCACTGAGAAGGAGGTAGAGGGCAAGCCAGTTATTCCAGGAACAGGAACCCACAGAGCAGAGTAAGAAAGAATTTACAAATTAAAAACAACCCAAGAATCAAAAACTAACACTTCAGGAGGCTAGAAAAATGCAAGGAGCTGCCTGACATTGTGTGAAGGTTTCAGTATGCTCATGATGGCTGTAGAGCATCACTTGGCAGATTCAGAAAGAAAAAACAACAAAAGCAACAGGGTTTTTTTTAGTCCAGCTAAGGAAGTTGTATTGCTTGAGGTCAGTGGATACGTAACTGTTTTAGAATTTTTCTAGAGGGTAATTTTGAATTTTCTCTTACATGGGAGTTATAGTTATTTAATACATCTTAACTTAAAGGTGTGCCTTTGTTTCTTCTGATTAATATACTATTATATATAGGTGATTAACACAACCTTTATTTTTCAATCAGTCCCTCAGAGTTAAATCTATGTTTTTACATGCCAGATCCATAAACAAATCAATGATCTCTTATGGCATCATGAATGTATTTTCAAAATGAAAAAAAATAATTAAAGCAGACAATCAGATTTTCTGTTTGTATACTATGTTTACTGTTTGATCTATAGTTTTAAGGTTTCCTTTCCAATTTGTTCACGTCAGCCTTTACTCACCTTCATGTTAGGCCCAATTACTGACTTATCTGTCCACTTTTTTTAAATTTCTAGTTCTTTCTCTGGTTGGTGCTTCCTCAACTCATTTAATTAATAGCCTTCCCATGACTGCCTCACATACTGCTGCTGTCTTAAAACCCAGGCAATTAACTTTCATAAAATTTGCAAACTTTCCACTTTCTCTGTGATCTGTACTTCTCCTTTACTGCTCTTGTTTCATCTCCATTGACACTATGGGATGTCTGGGGAATACTATAATCCACTGTAACTTCATGTAATTTACAGAGTGTGAAGCAGAACAAAGGCACATTTTCATCTGAATTATGAAAAATCCCTGATATAAAATTAGAGCAAAAGGATGAAAAGAGAAAAAAAAATAGAAAGTTTTCCTCAGATGCTCTCACATTGGGTAAAACATCACATAACTAAGCTATCATTAATAAAAAAGCAGTTTTATTTACAAGTTTCACAATACTGTAAGGCAATTTATTAAATCCAGTTGTAAGCAGTAGAGTCATGACTGTTTCGAATGCTACACAAAAATAAATATTACTCTAATGAGTTTCTTTTGTTACAGTTGTCTATAAAAATATATTTTCTTTGGCTACTCATAAAGATATACAAGACTGTCTGCAAAAGGTCTGCCATTACTGTCACCACAGAAATTAGTTCAAATGTAAGCAATTACAGTGACTATCTTCTGTCATAAAACTGTTGAGTAACAGAAAAGGCTAGACAAATCTCTACTTTCCTTAATATGCCATATAGAATACAACAAAATATATGAAATAGCAGCTTCTAAAGAAAAATGTTTTATCCTGCAATGTAGTTTGGGATGTATTGCACTTCACAATGAATAAAAAACAAAATCTTTAATGTGCTATGAAGTAAACATCATCTAAAGAAATATAGTTAACTTTTAATCTTTTAGTAAGAATTTGTACATTTTTGGTAAGAATACAATGTTCACTACTAGTGAAAAGAATTTATTCTGATAAAATATTTAGCAAAAATAGCCAATGACTAGAAAAAGCAACATCTTTTAATATTTAATGTTAAGAGGTTCTTGACAGATACAGAGATAGAACTTTTAATAACATTTAACGCTTCAAAACCTTTCAGCATTTAGAAAAGAAATGTAAAATGTAATACTAGACAGTAACCGGAGGATTCCTTCTATGGCATTTCATTCTAAAACTGTTCTGTGCCTGAAAAATAGCTTAGAAAATACCTTTAAAGCCTAAATAGCATGAACAGTATGTAAGAAACTATGCACTCCCCATCTCTGCACACCTCCATCTCTGCCTGAATGAACATTTTCCTGATGGCAATCACCACAGTGTTCCTCTTCATTTACCCCAGAGTCATTGCTCAGTGTCCCCTTCTCACTGCTAAAGTTTCACCCCCCCCTGACCTACCAGCACTCCGTATTTGAAGGAGACAGCAGTTTTCAGAGATTATTCTTGAGAAAAGTGCTCCATTAATGAGATTTTCTTTTAACTCAGGAAAGACATTAACGGAGAAGGTCACGGGTGCTGTATATGAATGCTTGGATGTCAGATCTTTGTGGCCCACAGTCAGTCACATTCAGCAGTGAGACAGGAGTGTAACTTCCTAAGTGCTTTTGCATGCGACATTCTGGGCACTCATCCTTTAATATTTCATAACTGATATCCCACCCCACTTTTTCAAACTTTAATCATTTCTTAACATTTGAATTTTAAGCTTTTATACAAAACAGAAAGTGTCACCTTCTAACTGTCCAAGACATTAATACAGTCTGAACTTATCACAACTATCCAAACACTTCTCATATAATGTCTTCTGATTAATTTTTTTCCCTGGATCCATCATGGTCTGCTGACAAAGGCTTCTGCAACTCAGTGGGCTCTTTTTCAAGACCTAATGTGGTCTTCTCCAGATTAGAAGAAAAACACATATAATTCCATTTCTGGCTGGTCCAAATCTTGAGCAACCTGAAATAAATTAGACTTGCCTTGAGCAAGAGGTAGGAGCAGACAACTTCCAGAGGTCCCTACCAACCTGTATGAATTTATCTCTATACAGGTTGTTAGATACATATGCTATTTGTTCATATGTTCTCTATGTTATGTCTATAAATCATGCACATGTTTCAAGCACAGAAGAGAAATAGTTAAGCCACTGATGGGCAAAATTCTACATAAAAACACAATTCCTTCTTAGAGTAAATTTGTCTGAGAAATCCTCAACAAGGGATGCATCAGCAGCCAGAAATGAAAGACCTAAGAAAAAGAAACTTTATTCCAGTCACTCAGCAGCTGGTTTAAATTGCTGCTAATTTCATGGCTAACAATTGAAGATAGTTTTATGACAAAATAGTTTTTAACCACAAGGTTTGAAGAAATGAATAAAATTGTATTAGTGAGTTTTGGGATATATTTTGCTAGCCCAGCTAGGGCTACCCCTTCTCACAGTCAAAATTGATCAGGTTGTGCTGAAGGCTAGTAACATAGAAGAATGACTTAATAGGACAGTATGTATCTAAGATGGATGCACTGTTAGACTGCATCTATCTCAAGGTAAATATTCTCTGAAATACATCACCAAGAAGGTATTGTAAAAGTCAGGGGTTAGGTTTAATGACTACTTTTGATACAGAAGCATCCAGGATTTTATATTTTGGGTGAGCAGGGATTTGTCTCCAAAGAGAGGCAGGAAGATGTAGCAAAGTTAGCAGTAGGATTTTACTTTCTCACACTTGGTTGTGCACATTTTTTGTTAGAACACTCATGTTTTCAATTGTTTTCATACACACCCTTTTAAATTGGAGCCCAGCTCCTTTTTTTTTTTTTTTTAATATTATCTTTATGTTTTCTTCTGAATTTTCAGGGATGTAATGTTTTAACTGCAAACTCCTCTGACAACACTAGTTCTATAAAATACTCCTGCTCTGTACCTGATACAGGGTTAAAACAGTGAAGAAAAATTTGAATTTTTGAAAACTTTAACTGCCTGCTGATCTTGGCTAAAACTGGTGGAAAATTCCAACGGCTCACCACCAGCAGAGAATACATCTTGCCAAGACAAGATTTCAAATCCTGTGATAATTGGATCTAATGATTCCATATGCAATGAGATAGATTACAATCAGATGCAGTGTTTCCCTTCTTCACAGGAACCGAAAACGCAGGGCTTTAAAAATGCACCTACCTCACAGCATTGCTTGTTTGTTTGTTTAAAGTTGGATTAGTCAGCACCTATATTTTTGTCATTTTCCAGTGCCAGGCATTTGGTTTACTCTTTGTGGGCTTTGATAGATATTGCCTTGGGAAGATATTTCCCCAGGTAGTAATTAGAAGGTCTGTGAGCAGATAGTTTTTGCTGCTTACTTATAAAGAATATTTCCTTCTATAAAACTGTACTTGTTTTCAGTCTGATGAGTGCACTTTTTTCTGAATAGCAACATGATTTTCCTGTTAATTTCACTGCTCATAATATTTTTGGGCCATCATCCCCATCTCCTTGTTCAGTGTTATTAAGCAGAGAAAGGAGTATACTCATCTTACTGGTATCTCTCCCGCTCTACGCTTCTACATACCTTGGTCTTCTGGCAATGAACATACAAAGCATATGAATCTAAACATCAGTGTTGCAGTTTGGCACCTAGTGACCTCTGTGGTAAAAGTTGTTTCATTTAGCTGAGAATTTGAGAGTTCTATCATCAAGCTATTATTTTTCTGATAGTTTTTATGAGGTAATTTAACTTTTTACTAAGACCTGTATTAACCCCTTTTATTGGAGAGTCCTCTATTCTTACCTATCACCCACTTCATTTTGGCACTTGTTTTTGAGTGACTTCTTTGCTTTATATACAGTCTTGCATCCAGTGGTTTTCTGCTGAAGTATTCTGGGAGAAAAGGCATGTCAGAGTCTGTCCAAAAATGTGATTTTGCAATCTGTGTCTCTGACTTTTAAGCAGAGACTTTCACACAAACATCCCTCTGGGTGTGAGAAAAGAGCCCTCTCTAAATTTCACAAGGAGATCCAGGAATTTAATTTTATCTTTTGTTTTGCTCAAACTGCACCCAAAGGCATTTCCAGTCACAAATTCAGCAAGATGAAAGCAACACAAAAAGCAAAACAGACTGCAGAGGCAGTCAGCATTTAACCACCTGTTTTCTTTTCACCCTTCTTAACACCAAGGAAACGGACTACACATCAGTACCCATCAATGCATATCAGAGCCAGGATTTTTTTCCCATAAGCATGTTTTTAATTTTCTGCTGGTCTGCATCATTATCAGCAGTCAACCTGTCCAACAAATCCAGGGTATAGCTGAACAATCCCCATTTTGTTCTGGTTGGGTCACCCAGGATTTAATGGTTAATTTCTTCCCTTTTCCATATAATTTTTACCACTATTTAATCCAGTGATATCTGTTCCTTGGTGCAGGGGGATTTAATGGTAATGTGCTGCAAAGTAAACATGTAATTACCGTGAACATTTCCCAACAGAAATGTGTCATCAGTCTGATGCAGCCTTTTAAGTCCTATTGCACAAAACAACTTCTTCCTTTGTAAGGAAGGAAATTGTGATGAATTTGAAATGTCATTTTATGTCTATTTTTCTGCTGAGTTAACAATTTCATAGGAAACAGGTTTTCAGATATGTTTTCCCAGGAGCCAAAAGGTATTTTAGAAAATGTAACTGTGTAAAGGACCATGAAGTTCATATTGTTTTATTTTCCTAACATCATTGTTACAGTTCTTAAGTCTAGAGGAATTGTATCATCTGCATAACACAGAAAACATATTTTGACCTAATTCTGAGTTCAGGCATTCTCTCAGAAAACAGATGGAATGGCTGCACTCACAAGTGCAATCAAGAATGAAGTATGAGAATGAATGCAGTAATTATATAAGAACTCAGGATATCTTGCCATCACAACTCAAAGTTAGAAATTAACATATCCTATCCTTGAAAGTTATGCTTTCTATTCTAAAATTCTAAAATTATCCTTCTTGGATGTTCTCAAAGTATGGTTTCCCTATGGTTTCACAAACTAAGTAGTGAAAGAATAGGCATAAAAAAAAATTATTTCATAAAACTGCTGAAGTAGATTAACTTTGTCCACTAGGGATGCTGTGATTTGAAACTTATGACAGCTTTACACAATTTTTCTTTACAGAGTTTTTAAAGACAATAAGCAATGTATAATTAATTGGAAACTTATTCAAAAGCATGAGGGGTAAAAAACCCCCAAACAAACAGTTTGCTACGTGAAAAATGGACAGAAGTTAAAACCTGAAGAATTTCTGCCTCAGAAGCACATATTTTGTTCAGACAGCAAAACACTTCAACATTCTTTGTACTTTTTGAGAGCTGTTCAGAATGAAATTGAGACAGAATATGTTGAGAATCACTGTGAAGTATTACTTATCTTCTTGGATGGAAAATAGGAATTAGCCTCAATTTTCACCTCTTCATTCCATCTACTTAATCTAAGAAGGTAGGTTATGAATGAAGTGAGGTGCATCAGCTATTCTTTGGTTACATTCTGTAAGTCTTCTGCAAAAAAACACAGAAAGCAGCATATATTTTTTTATGGCATTGAATTCTGATGAGATACAATTTGATGCAACCACAAGCTTTTGTTCTCAAATAAATATCCTCATAGTATAACAAATTAGAAGTTCCGTGACTATATGGAGAGAGGGATTATCCACTTACCATTAGATATCTTGTCTCTATCAAATGGCTTCAAGCTAATAATTTCAGTCCTATGAATTCTGGAAAAATTAGTAAACTCCTTCCTAAATGTTTTGCTTTTTGGAAAATAGAAATATTTTTAACTCTCTAGCAATGATAAAAAAATACCACTTTAGTCAGATAGCTTTGCAGCTGCTTCTTACAAAACACCTTTCTCTCTTCTGAAAACAAAATTCATACTGATTGCAGTTGCAGAGAACATAATTAGAGAACTGTCCACAAGTTCAAAATGCAACTCACATTATATTCCATTTGAAATACTATTACTTCAATGCTGATTACAGGGCTCAGTACATGAATATAGGAATTTGAAATCTGACCACAAGAGTTCTGAGCGGATGCATTCTTTTCAGCAGAGTTTGTGAAATTAAGCCATGTGGTAGGACATTAATTATATATATCTCTTTTAAAATCTTCTTTCTGCCATAAATAGGAGAGCCTAGATAGTGCATTACCATTTGTTTGTTATTAGAATATTTTGGTTTTACCATTCAGCTGCTGTGACAATCCAAGAAGCTGACAGAAGTTGCAGTCAGCGTGTATTACACATTGCTTATCTTGGATAGAACTAGTCAAAATAATTCATTATTATTTATGTTACTGAACAGCTAGAAAGCTCAGATCTTGGATGAGGATCCTACAATGTTAGATACAACCTGAGGAGAGGAGAGGAGAGGAGAGGAGAGGAGAGGAGAGGAGAGGAGGCTAAATTTATTCCATTCCTGTATAAATAGTAGTGTCTTAGACTGTAATGTTAAAGCAAAACAAAATACGTTTCAGTAAGAATCTCAGAGTATATATTTTATGACTTTAAAAACTTCCTATAACATTTCTTATAAAATGTAAACATGCAAAAATAGCTCTAGAAACAAAGGATTCTGCAACTTTACTCCATCTAGGATTAATATAAATTAAAATATGCAAAAGTAACGTGCAGAGAAGGCAATAACATAAAAGTTACTATATTTATATATTTCTGTTTTAAATTACTCAAAACAATTTTTTTTACAATTTATACTTTGTGTTTTGTACTGGCTGGATGTTTCTTCCTTTTCTAATCTCACTCTGTGATCCTTTTGAAATATTTAATATTTTTCACTTCATGCTACAACCCCATAACTTCAGTAGTGGAACTGCCTTGGGTCTCCTAGCTCTCCCTGACTCATTCATGAGCCTGAAGAAACTAAAGCACAGACAAAAGGCATCTAGGTTTGGTGGCCTGGCAGCATTTTTCAGGCTGTCTTTCATCACTTCTGGATTGTGCCATGATTTAGGACAGTATGATGATTAGCTGTACAAGCAGTTCCCAGGCCAGTCCTCTCTCATCTGTGATTAGCCAGCTGCTGTCCTTTCTTAGTCACTGATCATGCTTCTAGCCAACTATCCTATATTTTCACACAGTGTTTATATTCCCTGGAAGTCTATAATCATCTTCTTATCTTCCCCCTAACATCTTCCTAATGCCAAGCTGCTGTTTTCTAGCTTATCACCTTCCAATCAAACTATTCTTGCACACCATTCCATCTGTCGCCTTTCTGTTACAAAATTTGGTATTTGAGAAGGTTTGGAGGAGCCTACAGCTCCTGCATTATTGAGCGAATCTCCCTCCAACTTCAGAAACATTGGCTCAGGTTTCTGGCCAAGATTCAGATACTCTCAGAGGTTTTAAGCAGTGTTCATAAATGTGAGGGAGGTGGTTTGAAATGAGACTTGTGAAAAGAAAAATAAAGAGATGAAGAAGAAAGACCTGGTTCCAGTCTCTTTTTAAAAGTCAGTGTTTAAATGTATCAGATATTTACTGGAACAGAGACGGGGCTTTTGGAGCAAGTTTTACATGTAATTCCAGATATGAAATTGTGCTGTATTCTGTTACTTGTGCACATTCCAACAGTGACACTTATGCTTCATTGAAATTGAACTTTGTGGGACACAGCACAGTACAGAAGGTGAGGAGAAGGCAGAGCCAATGTACTA
The DNA here is from genome assembly GCA_013398275.1 of Promerops cafer. Classification (NCBI taxonomy): domain Eukaryota; kingdom Metazoa; phylum Chordata; class Aves; order Passeriformes; family Nectariniidae; genus Promerops; species Promerops cafer. The sequence goes on from VZSE01010345.1 coordinate 779,050, forward strand.
CATGCACAAATCTCAAGTGAGCCTCCTTGCTTTTGCAGTATAATACATCATTCTGAAAAGGACTGCATGCATATAAGAACATGCTTCAGTGTTTCACTAGCATTATTTTAGAATCTGCTGTCTTCCTAATGCTGGGGAAGATTGCTTTGGTAAAAGATCTGCATAGTCATATAATTTCTCTGGTGGTGAACTGTGTTGCATCCTGTTGGTGGCCAGTCACTGCTGGTGTCCCCCAAGGGACATCTTTATTGATGATCTGGATGAGGGGATTGAATCTACCATTAGGAAATTTGCAGAAGACATCAAGTTGTGGTGTGATTTGTGTGTTGATCTGCTGGCGGGTAGGAGGGCTCTGCAGAAGGCCCCGGACAGGCTGGATCCATGGGCTGAATCCAATGACATGAGCTTCAACAAGACCAAGTGCTGTGTCCTGTACTTTGGCCACAACAACCCCATGCAGCACTACAGGCTGAGGACAGAGTGGCTGGACACCAGCCAGGCAGAAAGGGACATGGGGGTACTGATTAACAGCAGCTGAACATGAGCCAGCAATGTGCCCAGGTGGCCAAGAAGGCAAATGGCATCCTGGCCTCTATCTGGAATAGCATGGCCAGCAAGACAAGGGCAGTGATTGTTCCCTGGTACTCGGCACTGGTGAGGCCACACCTTGACTGCTGTGTCCAGTTCTGGGCTCCTCAGTTTAGGAAGGATGTTGAGGTGCTGGAGCGTGTCCAGAGAAGGGCAGTGAGGCTGGTGAAGGGTGTGGCTGAAGGAGCCAGGGATGTTCAGTCTGGAGAAAAGGCTCAGGGGAGACCTTTTCACTCTACATCTCCCTGAAAGGAGGCTCTAGCCAGGTGGGGGTCAGTCTCTTCTCCCAGGCAACCAGCAACAGGACAAGAGGACATAGGCTAAAGCTGTACCAGTGGAGGTTAAGTTGTACATTAGCAAGAAGTTGTTCACAGAAAGGGTAATTGGTCATTGCAAGGGGCTGCCCAGGGAGATGGCAGAGTCACTATCCCTGGAGGTATTTAAGAAAAGGCTGGATATGCCATTCAGTGCCATGGTCTGGTTGACAAGGTGGTGTTGGACTTGATGATCTCAAAGGTTGTTTCCAAACAAGTTGATTCTGTGATTCTTTTGGATCCAATCACTGTCTTTACCCTCTTTATGGCCTCTAGCATATTATGATGGCCTCTGTAATTAAAACGAGACAGAGATTTTTATTCTTGCCACTTTCTTTTTTCAGTTTTAGTAAGTCAGTATCTTCTTTCAGCTCGTCATTAAACTTGCTTCCATTACTGCTGATGGTTTTTTTAAACATCTATTTGCTGCTTGTTACTCTTGGGAGTAATTTCCTGTAAACATTCATAAAACTATCCTAATTTCTCCTTAAAAATTCCACTTTAAAACCCTTCTCTTTTAGGAATAGAAGATATCTGAAAATGATTAGGTCAGCCTAAGTTCATGCTTCCCATACTTGGACATTGGCCAGGACAGCCAACACTTCCTTACTGTTTCTCTGCTTTTTTTTTATATCTGCTAACATCTCTTGTCACCTTCCAAGACCCCTCAATCTCTCTCTCTCTCTCTCTCTCTCTCTCTCTCTCTCTCACACACACACACACACACACACACACACACACACTCACTCTCCAGTTACAATCACTACAGTGCTACAGAACCTATTTACTCTGTTTTCAGAACACTTAGCATAGTCTCTAGCCATGGGCCTTCACTCATCTCCAGGAATTGCAACAATCAGGTCAAAAGAATGTCAGCCCTTGTGCTTTTCTATTAGAACCTATTGCAAGAGACATGAGCAGCAAAACTAGACTTAAAGCTTTAGCTAGCTTAAACTAGCTTAAAGCTTAAAGGCCCCATCAAAAATATGATTATTAAGTTATATCACTAATCACATGATCTCATTCTAAAGAATGGCATTGCTATAGTGCACTTCCAGTAATCACTGCCTTGAAAGGCTTTTTTTTCCCTTAAGCCTAAAAGCAAGTTTTGATTGCTAGACAGATCTGTGACATATGAATTTTTTTAAAACAAATAATATTCTGAAACCATTGCAAAATTCTCTATGATGCTTCTTGGCTCAAACTATACACTGACTGGTGGCAGAGACATAGCATGTATTGTTCTTACGGTGAAGCATGTTCTGAGAGGAGCCAGGCTTGGTTTTGCTTCTATAAAGAAATTGGATATGTTATATACAGGTTTACCCCAGGATCCTATTTGACTTGCATGGCTTTAGCCATCTTATACCACCTAGAAGAAAGACACAGTGAGACTTAGAGATTCTGTATGAGCTGTAAGCCCATATATACAGTGACATATAAAACTATATGTATATCTAAGGATTTTTCTTCCTGGAATACTGAAAAATCTAGAGGCGATAAAACCCTGAAAATCTGAAGCACAGCATAACCTGTATATGTATCTTATGGTAACAGGATAAGGAAGCAAGGAGTGCATAATATTTAACAAATTACAAGATGATAAGTAGTGCATGCTCATTTGAGGAAGGATGTTTCAATTTAGACACAAAAGTGATTGTATTAATCTCCTTTGTGACAATAGAGCTTTCCAGACCAAGGCTTAATTTTTGCAACATATTTATCCTGTTTCTTTACCCTACATTACCTTTTTCCCCATAGTATGAATTTGAAGTTTTAGTACAGATGTTATTGAAATAAAATTATCTAGAGAAAACAGATATGCCTACAAGGCTACAAGGGAAGAGGGAAACTTTGTTTAAAAGACAGGTAAGGATATTAAAGTTTATCTCAGATGAACACCATTCTTGATTTTTCTTTCCCAACAAAATCGAATTTCCTCATGAATGTAAGAGATTTTTGCACTTACACTAAATTGTAAAACACAGCATCAGTTGAATGCCTTCTTTCATCCAGATGCAATACATCAAAACTTGAAAGGTTTTTTCTGTGACAAAATTAGGATACACAGTGGGAATCACTTCATTGTCATAAATCTGTTTATAAGTTGAAATATTAAAAATATATAATTGTGTCATCAGTTATATAAAATATAGTAGTTTATGTTGACTTTCTAGTCTTTGTTCAGAACCTGGGCATATGACATCAGAGGTTGGATTTGCAAGCTTGAGAACATTTTTGGTTCAATTGTCTTCTACCAGTAGGTCTCTTGCAGTTCAAAAAGCTATACCAGTACCCTTGTGCTTTGATCATAAATACCTCGGCACAGAAATGGAGCAAAAGTAGAATGTGCTTTGATTAGAATATATTCCAAGAAGAGAAATATTTTAAAAGCTCAGATTCTGCAAGTGTAATTTTGTCATAAGCTCTGGTATGGAAAACTAATCAAAAGGATCTTGGAACATAGCATGCTTTCATGCTGGTCCCAAGGAAAAGGGATCAAATTAGTTACAAAGGTTTACTAGGCAATGGAATGCCTGCGCAGCCTAGTGAAACACTACACACAGATAGCAGACAGCCCTGAAGTGAGCCAGCTCAGGTGTTGGATATGTACTCTTCACCAAGGCAAAAGTACTGGACTTTGTGGAGCAGTGGTGTTCCAGACATGAGTTGATTCCAGAAGTTAAGACTTCTCAGGTGCAAGGGAAGATGCTGCTGTGCTTGGAACTGGTTGGGAACCCACTGAAACATTCTTCTGATTTAAATGTGTTTAATTTCAATGGAACATCTTTAATATGTGAACATTTTAGTTTTGTAAAAGAGAAAATTATGTCAGAAAAGCTAAATTTTCTTTTTTTTGCTGATGTGAAATGCACTACTGCAAATGCACGAACTCTACTACTTCTTGAGATGCTTACATTTACTGATCATTCAGCAAGGTTTCCCAAACATCTGTCTACTTCTGCCTATAGTATAACTGGCTGATATATGTGTAGCCCTGTAGTAAATTGATTTATCTAACTGTGTGCAGAGAAATGCTCTTCACTTAGGATGAGGGAAAGGCAGTGGATGTCTATCTAGACTTCAGTAAAGTGTGTGCCACTGTCTCCCACAGCATTCTCCTGAGGAAACTGGATGCTCATGGCTTGGATGGAAGTACTCTTCACTGGGTGAAAGCTGGTTGAATGGCCAGGTCCAGAGACTGGCAGAGAATGAAACTAAATCCAGTTGGTGGCTGGTCAACAGTGGCGTTCCCCAGGATTGGGCTGGTCCTATTGAATATCTGTAATGATGATCTGGAGGAGGGATTTGAATACATCCTCAGTAAGTTTACAGACAACACCATGTTAGGAGAGAGTGTTGATCTTCTGGAGGCTAGGAAGGCTCTGCAAAGAGCCCTGGACAGCTTGGATCAATGGGCTGAGGACAGCTGTATGAGGTTCACAAAAGCTAAGTGCCAAGTCCTGCGCTTGGGTCACAACAACCCCGGGCAGTGCTACGGGCTTGGGTATGAGCGACTTGGGAGTTGCTCAACAGAAAGGGATTTGGGGGTGCTGGTTGCCAGCCAGCTGCACATGAGCCGGTGCTGTCTCCAGGTACACAAGAAGCACAGTGGCAACCTGGCCTGTATCAGGAATGGTATGGCCAGCAGGACAGGGAAGTGATTGCCACCCTGTACTCAGCCCTGGTAAGGCCACACCTCAAATCCCAGTGTTCAGTCTTGGGCCACTCACTTCAGAAAAGACACTGAAGTGTTGAAGTATTTCCAGAGAAGGGCAACAAAGCTGGTGAAGATCTGGAGCACAAATCTTGTGAGGAATGGCTGGGGTTGTTTAGCATGGGGAAGGGTAGCCTCAGGGGAGAACTTACCACTCTCTACAACTACCTGAAAGTAGGTTGTAGCCAGGTGAGGGTCCATCTCTTCTGCCATGTCTCAAGCAAAAGAATGAAAGGAAATGGCCTTACGTTACCAGAGGTCCAGATTAGATATTAGCAAAAATTTTTTTCACTGAAAAATATTTCAGGCATTGGCACATGCAAATGAGCCAATGCCTGAAATAAGTTTTAGAGGTAAAAAAAAAAAAAAAAAGTTTTAGAGGGAGATGGTGCAGTCACTGTCTCTGCAAGCGTTCAGGAGGTGATCTGGACATGTTTGAGCAAGCATGAAAGATCAGGATCATTGTGTAAATACCTCCTTTACAAAGATTGATTTAGATACTGCAGAGTCTCCAGCTTATATGGAGCACTAACATATGTCTCTGTATATTGTAATATATGCTTAGAAAGGCATATTATTTATTGGGACATCAAATAAACCAGTTCCTGTTTGTACAGACTGCAACTAAATTCTTTTCCAATCTGCTTCATCACCATTCTAACTTTCTTCCCAGAATTTATTTGTAAAACAATTTGAAAAGAGTTAAAGAAAGACCATGACTTCTGTTGGTCTTGGGAACTAAGGAGTCTGTGTTGATCTGCACTATATTTGAGTTGAAAGCTACAACACAGAGATATGCAGAATGGTAAAAAAAGATCTGTGTTTCATTCAAGATCTTGCAATGACCTCTTCTGGACAAGTCAGGCTTTAAAAAAATGACAATAAAAGGAAATACTGACACTTTTCAGATAATGTCCTAGCCTATGGTGATTTGAAGCTCATTGTTTCTTTTAGCAAGGTGTAGCAGTTTGGGTTTATTAACCTTTGATTGGTTTATCTTTCATAAGATTTGCCTTATAAGTTTTTGAACCTAAATCAAATCTTCAGTTGTAGAATTTCATACAAAGTATTTGCCTTGAAGCTGGATGACAACTTTTAAGGATACTTTAGCTTTTGTATTCATAATTGTTTATCTATACATAAATATGTACTTATGTTTATTCAGGATATTCTCTTCCCTCCACTACAGGTTGGTTTAATTATAAACCTGCCTATTAATGTAGAAAATCATTTATAAGTCTGCCCTATCACACATTTCCTCTCTATGGGCCCTTCGCTATGTGTACAGAGAACAGAGCAATAGTACTCTACAACAACACAAAATACCTTTAGTACTTCCTCAGTCATATTAGTGTCATTCTCTCTACAGCCCAAAAAGAAAATCTGCTAATAAAAATTTTATCACTGTTGAGAACCATGGTACTTTTTTTTCCTTAGTCTATTCATTCAAAGAAAATAGTTGCTTACTATATACAGAATGCTAATAAATCCCATCTCGTTGCACAACAATCTACTCTTGTTCTCAAAAATGTTTTTTACTACTCTTGAGGGAGTTATCATCAGTTGTTTGTAGAAAGCAAATGATGCATTAATACATTGCCAGGAACAATTGCAAGGAAAGCGGGACTTAACTAATTCCATTTCTTAGATCAGAAGCAAAAGTAAATAAGAAACTACTGACTTGTGTTGCTAAAAACACCATCTTCTGAAAATGTGGAAACTCAGAACTAGGAACATTAATTGCTATAAACTGCCCATAGAATATGTGACAGACAACAGTATGGCCTTTCTTCTTTCTTTATATCTCATTAAAATTGACCCTCCTTCAGTTTAAACTATTGCCTCTTGTGCTTTTACTACATGCCTTGGTCAAAAGTCTTTCTCCATCTTTCTTCTAAGCCCCTTTTATGTAGTGAAAGGCCACAATAACATCTCCCTAGAGCCTTCTCTTCTCCAGGCTGAACAACCTCCACACTCTCAGCCTCTCTTCACAGGAGAAGCGCTCCCCTGACCTGGTTTAACAGGGCTCTCTCCTTCTATGTTGGGGGCCCCACAGCTGGAGGCAGCTATCCAGGTAGGGTCTCAAAAGAGAGCAGCAGAGGGACAGAATCATCTCCATTGTCTGTTCCTTATTTGCAGCCCAGTATACTATTGGCTTTCTGGACTGCAAACACTGCTAGCTCATGTCCAGTGTTTTGTCCACCAGTATTCCCAAGTCCTTCTCTGCAGGGCTTCTCTCAATCATTGCAGTTCCCAGGCTCTAATAATATTAGGGATTGCCCCAGCTCAGGGGCAGGACCTTGCACTTGGCTTGGTCAAATGCCATGAGGTTAAATAGAAAGGGAATCCTAGAGATGCAGGTTCAGTGAGGTAGCCTGAACAAAGTGTTTGGTAGTAACATTAAAAGCTTCTGTAGTAAAGCTTTTACAGAAAAAAAGTCAAAACCAGATCATCAAAACTTTGGCTAAATTCTTCTTATGTAAATGATTTACATAAAATATTTAATATATGTTAATAGCAGCTCTAATAAGGCTTAGAGGTATCATTAAACCACCCAGGCTTGGCAGAAAGTAGTCAGCCAGCAGTTAAGAAAACCAAACCTCTCTCCAGAAAATGAAAAGAATACCTGCAGTTATATAGACTCTATAGCTGGTTAAAATATAACCATTTTGTCAAATGAGCTGAGCCATCAAAGCAATCTGAATTTATATTCATAATCTAAATCTAGAAAGTAATCAAGAGATAAAGATGTAAATCTTCAAGCATATATGTATTAGATATGCAACCAGGTTAAAGATGAAAAGAGATTATGGAATACTTAGAAGAGGATGCCCAGTCACCAGTCCCAAAATTTTGCAGCTTCTAGCTAGTTTTGTCTTCAGAATTGATAGAGATCTTTAGGCAGGTGAAATTTCCCAAAGTGTCTCAGGAAGGCTATTTCAAAAGTTATGCAGAGGCATCTGGTTGTTGCATTTTAAAAAGTCCTGCATTTAATATTTATTTTACTTGTAATCTTTTGCCACTGATGCTGTATCTAGAGAATTCCTAAATAAATTTTTTTTGTTTTACTATTAAGTTTGTTTGATGGGATGAATCACTGTGAATCAGCACCAGGTGATTCAGACACTCTACCCTGTACAGCTGCTGGAAATTTTGTAATTAAAAAAGCCAGCTTGATTGGTCCTTGGAGGGATGTTCCCATGTATGCATATGAAGATCCAAAGGGCAGATGGCTATTAAGTAGGTGATGAAGCTCAATTAAATTTTCAGGGTTGTT
>VZSE01010345.1:787024-853507 GCA_013398275.1 Promerops cafer
TGTTTATTCAGGATATTCTCTTCCCTCCACTACAGGTTGGTTTAATTATAAACCTGCCTATTAATGTAGAAAATCATTTATAAGTCTGCCCTATCACACATTTCCTCTCTATGGGCCCTTCGCTATGTGTACAGAGAACAGAGCAATAGTACTCTACAACAACACAAAATACCTTTAGTACTTCCTCAGTCATATTAGTGTCATTCTCTCTACAGCCCAAAAAGAAAATCTGCTAATAAAAATTTTATCACTGTTGAGAACCATGGTACTTTTTTTTCCTTAGTCTATTCATTCAAAGAAAATAGTTGCTTACTATATACAGAATGCTAATAAATCCCATCTCGTTGCACAACAATCTACTCTTGTTCTCAAAAATGTTTTTTACTACTCTTGAGGGAGTTATCATCAGTTGTTTGTAGAAAGCAAATGATGCATTAATACATTGCCAGGAACAATTGCAAGGAAAGCGGGACTTAACTAATTCCATTTCTTAGATCAGAAGCAAAAGTAAATAAGAAACTACTGACTTGTGTTGCTAAAAACACCATCTTCTGAAAATGTGGAAACTCAGAACTAGGAACATTAATTGCTATAAACTGCCCATAGAATATGTGACAGACAACAGTATGGCCTTTCTTCTTTCTTTATATCTCATTAAAATTGACCCTCCTTCAGTTTAAACTATTNCATTAAAAATGACCCTCCTTCAGTTTAAACTATTGCCTCTTGTGCTTTTACTACATGCCTTGGTCAAAAGTCTTTCTCCATCTTTCTTCTAAGCCCCTTTTATGTAGTGAAAGGCCACAATAACATCTCCCTAGAGCCTTCTCTTCTCCAGGCTGAACAACCTCCACACTCTCAGCCTCTCTTCACAGGAGAAGCGCTCCCCTGACCTGGTTTAACAGGGCTCTCTCCTTCTATGTTGGGGGCCCCACAGCTGGAGGCAGCTATCCAGGTAGGGTCTCAAAAGAGAGCAGCAGAGGGACAGAATCATCTCCATTGTCTGTTCCTTATTTGCAGCCCAGTATACTATTGGCTTTCTGGACTGCAAACACTGCTAGCTCATGTCCAGTGTTTTGTCCACCAGTATTCCCAAGTCCTTCTCTGCAGGGCTTCTCTCAATCATTACAGTTCCCAGGCTCTAATAATATTAGGGATTGCCCCAGCTCAGGGGCAGGACCTTGCACTTGGCTTGGTCGAATGCCGTGAGGTTAAATAGAAAGGGAATCCTAGAGATGCAGGTTCAGTGAGGTAGCCTGAACAAAGTGTTTGGTAGTAACATTAAAAGTTTCTGTAGTAAAGCTTTTACAGAAAAAAAGTCAAAACCAGATCATCAAAACTTTGGCTAAATTCTTCTTATGTAAATGATTTACATAAAATATTTAATATATGTTAATAGCAGCTCTAATAAGGCTTAGAGGTATCATTAAACCACCCAGGCTTGGCAGAAAGTAGTCAGCCAGCAGTTAAGAAAACCAAACCTCTGTCCAGAAAATGAAAAGAATACCTGCAGTTATATAGACTCTATAGCTGGTTAAAATATAACCATTTTGTCAAATGAGCTGAGCCATCAAAGCAATCTGAATTTATATTCATAATCTAAATCTAGAAAGTAATCAAGAGATAAAGATGTAAATCTTCAAGCATATATGTATTAGATATGCAACCAGGTTAAAGATGAAAAGAGATTATGGAATACTTAGAAGAGGATGCCCAGTCATCAGTCCCAAAATTTTGCAGCTTCTAGCTAGTTTTGTCTTCAGAATTGATAGAGATCTTTAGGCAGGTGAAATTTCCCAAAGTGTCTCAGGAAGGCTATTTCAAAAGTTATGCAGAGGCATCTGGTTGTTGCATTTTAAAAAGTCCTGCATTTAATATTTATTTTACTTGTAATCTTTTGCCACTGATACTGTATCTAGAGAATTCCTAAATAAATTTTTTTTGTTTTACTATTAAGTTTGTTTGATGGGATGAATCACTGTGAATCAGCACCAGGTGATTCAGACACTCTACCCTGTACAGCTGCTGGAAATTTTGTAATTAAAAAAGCCAGCTTGATTGGTCCTTGGAGGGATGTTCCCATGTATGCATATGAAGATCCAAAGGGCAGATGGCTATTAAGTAGGTGATGAAGCTCAATTAAATTTTCAGGGTTGTTCTAGGGGTGGGGGAGAATCTTTTGGGGTTCTTTTTCCTAGCCTCTTCTGACAAGGGGTTTTATCTTTGCCCCCTTGCTGAGGTGAGTTGTTCATTGTTCTTTTTCTTTATTAATTTGGGAGGGAGAGTAGCCAGGATGAATCAGAGTAATGCAGACTTCAGAGGTCTGTATGAATGATTTGACATTTATATGAAGTGGCATATTATGACTAGGTAACTAAGTAGGAAAAACAGGTAGGTAAAGCTGAAAGTAAGGACTCTTGGGGTGTAAAATGTAAGTTTGAATATTAATATTTTTCTGACCACACTGTTTATACTGGTAGAAAATGTGAGACACCAGTGGTGCTAACGTGAATGGAGCAGTTGAGATGAGGCTGCTTTGCATAAAGTCTGAATAACCTGTTTTTCCCTTGTACACAAAACTTCTTGTATGTGTTTGAAAAAACAGTTAATGTTTGCTTAAATCAGCTGAGTGAGAAGGGGCAAGACAAAGGGTCAAAGGCAAATCCAGTGACTATTCTAGAGCTGTTTGCTGTGACTGGTACAGATGGTACTTTCTGACTCTGTCAGCTGAAGTCCAGCTATGACACTTCTGTGTTACCTCTCCACTAATCTTCCAAAAGATCATTACTCATAAATAAGTCTTTTAGGCTGATTTTGACGGGAATCCAAGGTAGACCCACAGACAGCATATCCAGGAAAACATCTGTGGGAACTATGTCTAGGTCTCAGAGGGAAAAGGGTGTAAGACTCCTTAACTCAGCACAACTAACATCTTTCTAGTTCTTGGTCATGGTCATGGATGGATGCTGTGTGCTATGTTTCATCTGCTTAGATTCAAGAAGTTCATTGTAAAATGCCAGTCCACAACGTGTTTATTATAGTGTGCTCTTGCACCCCCTGCAACATCATTCATGCATCTCACTTTTTTAATTCATGCATGGTATTACTCCTCTGTGTAAGTAGCTCTTATCAAATCCAGATGTTGCACAGTCTCCTTTCATAAACTTGCCAAGACATCTGATGCTAGAGTTGTGGTGGCATCCATCCTCTATCCACAAATACATTAATACCTTGCTCTCCTAACCACATACAGCTAAGCACCTTCTCAGCTCACATTCATACTAAACCAACTCCTACAAAGTAGTAACTTTGAAAGCCCCTTTTTTCTTTGCTGTTGGCCTTGTTGCAGCACATCAAACATAGATGGTTTGATACTGGGGAATGAATTGCCTAGCTAGAAATTAGGCTGATAAGGGTAATCTCTTGATAGTCCTGACACAAAGTTTCAGCAGTGCAAAGACTGGGCTGCCCTGTGTACCCTGGCAGTATGTCCTTTGTACACTGTGAAGAATGGTCAGGTGCAGTGGTTTGAAGTCAGCTTTTAGACAGCTGTTCAAAGAGAATCTTCTTGTAGCACTGGTGTTTTACCTTCTTGAAACCAGTGATGTTAGAACGCTGCTGAATTTCTTCATGGTGACTTGCATCTTGAAGTGTTTAAGAATATGACTCTTAATTAGTAAATTCATTTTATAATTAATGCAGACAACCGACCTACTTTCCTCAGAACAAAGCAGTTATTTATGCCCTCTTTAATAAATGTCGCATGGCTAGTGAACAGCAAAAAAAAAGTTCCTGTGAAAAACAAAATAGTTTTTTTCTTTTTTAATATGAAACTCTAATACTGCATTTCTGGCACAATGGGATGCTGTTCAAAGAAGGAAATTAACAGTACTTCCTATCATTTTTTTTGTTCAGAAACCTGCCCTTGAGCAAAACCTTATTTTTTTCTAATTTCTTAGTGTAAATGAAATCCAGAGCAACCAGCAAAAGAACAGGCAATGCTGTCCTTCAGGAATGTAATACAGTTAGTTTCCCATTTCTGCTGGAACTCCTTACTAAACTTCAAACTCCAGTTTTCACATTATCCAGATTTTTCTCTTCTTTAATATTTTTACAGCCTTTTCCATTGAACTCTCTCTTGCTGCGATGTTAGATTATTCCCTCACTGAGAGTCTCTGGTTTATGCTTCTGTTTATCTTTCTGTCCATCTAGCTATACATTTGTGGCTATGCAATATATAGAAACATAAGCCAAAGTTTTCAACTTAAGTTCTCATGTAATATATTGAATTTACACATTTGGTTATGTGGTTTTTATTACCTTAATATAATAGCATGAAGAAAATGAGTGGCTTCAGGTAGAACTTTTAGTCTGATTGATTATAGACATTTAATTTTTAACTATTACTTCTTCCTCAAGATCTTTTGTCCCTAGTCATCTTGAAGAAATTTTTGAGTGTCTTCATATTTGAAGATGTTGACAGTTGTTTACATATCTGTTATGATTTATATTTTCTGTTCAGTACACAGCTACTTCTAAAAAGTACATAAGTGAGAAGTAAGCAAAGCCACAGAAGGGTGAGCTTAGTACTATTTTATACCTTAACCTCACAGAGGTACCCTCAGGAGTAGAAATATCATTCCTTTGTGTAATCCGTGTAACTGTACCCATTCCAACAGATGAAGTATGGGGGCAAAATGATCAACTCGTATTTTTTATTATATTGCATGTTTTACAGAGATTTGCTATTAAATAACCTTCTGAAATATATGTCTTAGTGTGAAAACATATATCATTTTATTTATTTAACATCTGGTGGCCTGTGAACTCAGACCTGTGCAAGTCCTTATTCTTGAAGAAGGCTTGCCCTTATGAAATTGCTGTAAATCTGACCATACCAAAGAAAAAGAATTGCACATGTAATGATTTATTCTCCTAATATAGAGCTCACATATATTAGCAGAATAATGTAAATTTTACATAATTGTTAATAATGGTACAGGAACCAAATTTAGGCAGGTCAATAAAATGTAAATGTTTATTAAATAAAGTGAATCTGTAATAAAAATGTGCAAGTCTCAGGATTTCAGCTAAAAAAACTGAAAAATTGAACAAGTTCAAATGTCAGTCTACAGGGTATAATTTCATTACTTGCAGACTTTTATAAACTCAACCACTTGGAAAAAAACTAGATTTAATTGGAAAGTAAAGATGGAGAAGGTTCTGCATAAGCATATTTTGCCCTTTCCTCTACAATTTTTAATGGGAATTTTTTTTTGGTCAAACCTAAAAACCCAAACACTGATTTTTCTTCTTTGGGAAACTGAAACCTGGATATTTTTGTCCATAAAATTTAGAAATTTGGGTATGTGTTGGCGAAAGAGTCAGCATTCTTGCCAAAATCATGTATTTCTCCAAAGAGTTTGAGGAAAGTATATGCTCTTTTTATTTAACTGAAAACTAATTTAGCAATTAAAGAAACATTGATAGAAAATATTTCTTAGTGCCAATAATAAGCCAAATACTGTGTGATTTAAGCTGTTCACCCAAAGGAGCAACCACTTCTCTTTCTGCTATCAAACATAGTTTTAAAAGGATTTAATGACAGTGGTGGCCAGGATAATAAGTTTTCACGCTCTGCAATCCTATTCTTAATTAAGTACCTTTCTCCTTATTTCTCTGCAGCTGAAACACATCAGGGAAAATATGAGTTCAAAAAGGAGCAGGGGAAAAAACCCCAAGTTATTATACTGAAGTTTTTGATTGCACAAAACCACCAATTTTCATTTTGTTTTAAAGTAAATACTATAAGTAAATATTTTGCCTTTGAAAACAATGAGATTTCTGAAGGTTTAGTTTATGTAATTATCTGAAGTCCACAGAAGAAAACTGTATTGGCTGAAGCCTGTACTCTGCAGCTATAAAAGAAGTAATGATTTCATTTAGTTCTTTCTTTAATAAACATTTAAAATCCAACAGTAACTCAGTTTATAAAAGTACAAATATTAAATCCTACAATAAAAGAAAAACCGAAAACTGCCTTTCCTGTTTTGACCTTAAGAAACATTTCACTGTGTGGTGTGGACAGGTACTTCTGACCAAATTGCAATAATGAGTCAGATTTCATCTCTGCTTTGTGTTGTAAATAGAGAAGGCAATTAGTGTAGAATCAGTTTGGGAGTCATCCTGTATAAAACAATGTACTTCAACACAGGAGGCTGCAAAGATAGCAGTTCATGGAAGGATTTGTTATCAACATATAGTCACCCTTCTGCCTCATGGTATGAAGTCTGGATAAATCATGTCTCCACACCCAAGCAATATAACTTCAATGTATGCTGAAGTCTTGGGAACACCTGTGCACCAACTTGTCATGCTAATAAAGATTACAGATCAAAATGCTTAAATAATTCACCAGTTTTACATCAAAGAGAAACACATTCTGACAATACAAAACAAACTAAAATAAACAGAATATAGAGGAGAACATGAATTTCCTGTAAAAATCATTGAACACTCCAGATGTTATTGTGTAATTATAATCTGAAAAAATCCAGGGATCACTTTAGCGTCCTGTAAAATAAATTTGAATCTTTCCTTTGAACATTTTACTCAGTCCCATGCTGCACAATGTGTATTTACTATTGCATTGTCAGGTTCAGTTTTAAAAGCTATACCCTTTTCAAATGGTGTGAAACTGAAATGTAAAAGGAAATACAGTACTGTATTATGTGCTGAAGAAAAGCTTATTAGACTTCAGAAATAGTTAATAAAATCCAGTCTTGAAACAGAAAATAGTTTTGCAAAACAGAAATATGAGATAAGACTTTTGTCTCAATCAAGAAGACTTTTCCAAAAAGTGTGAAATGTAACAGAGGACAAGGTTACATTTTTGTCTCATTTTTAACAGCTTGGAAAAAAGTGTACTAGAGCCAAAATGTTATTTTCAATATTCCATCATGATTTTTATCAGTCATCTCCCTTTATAACAAGGCCTTTTTTCTCTTTCCATGTTGGGGCCAACCTTACTACAGAGTAAAACAGATCTTATTTCCTTTTTCATTTTTAACAGTCAAATGGTGAGAAGAAACAAACAGTCTGATGTGTTCCCACCCTCTCTTTTCTCTTTTGTAAAATGAGATATCAATAAAATGCTAGATCATTTCAAAATGTTAGTTACAGAAAATCTAGCTATCTTAGGTGATGAACATAATAGGAAAATCACAAGCCATGTTTTAAAGAGCATCAGTTTTCAACTGGTTTTACAAGGACTAGGCAAAGAAGGTGAAAATAAAACAAAGTATGTTTAAAAAAAGAAAAGTATTTGAAGGAAGACTTCTTTCAGTATGGGGGAAAAAAGCAAAAACAATAAAAACCATGACTTTTTAATAGGTGTGGGGGAGGTACTTGTAAGCAGTTGAAAAGAATCAGAAAATGAGAAATCACAGGGTGAAAAAAGTTTAAAAGGTGAAAATAATGAAATGTAAATAAATGAAACATAAATCAGAACCAGGCTGGCTAGAATAAATTGAGCAGAATTTACAAGGGAAGAAAGAAATAAAAAGAAGCAGATTTATTTCAGTACTAAAGGCCCTTCAAAGAAATCCAAAATGTATAGGAAAGTTGACCTACGTGAAATGATGTGCAGTTAAAACTGGAAACATAATTAAAAGTAAAGTGGTTGGAAATATTATTATGAACAAAAACCTGAATACTTAAAAATTGAAAAGAACTAAAGAATAAAAATCAATACTGCTGACTGAAACATAAAACTCAAAGTAAATAAAATGGAATTTAATTCAAAGTGCAAAAATAATATGGCACAAAAGGCTGCAAGAGATAAATTTATTCATGTCAAAAACCTACCCCAATGGAAGAGACTTGACCTTCATTTTAAGTATACAAATCAAAATGGGAAACCATTCTTTTCCATAGGCAAAACCAAAAACTGTCACTTTTTATTTGCAGCACAGCTATGTTTAGTTTTTTTCTTGCAATTTCTCAACACAGAAGCTGGAAACACACTAAAAACACAGATCTCTTTTTTTTTTCATTTTACTGACCTTACATTGGCAGATACATACCCTGAAACAAACTAAGATCATAGTCCTTCTTCCCTGATACCTCGTAATAGCAGGATTGATTTCTTCGACTCTCTCGACTGACAGGTGGCTACAACTGGACACAGAAGCTTGTTCATAAAAAAGCTGACTTCTTTGCATGTATTTTTATACCAAAGGACAAAATCAATATTTTGTTCAATGAGAGGAAGGATGAGAGAAAAATCAAGTTTCTATCACCTTTCCAGAAGTCCCGTGAAAGCTGGTATTAAATTTCCTTAACTGACCAGCTAGTCAGGATCAAGTACATCTTTATTTTATGTGCTTTTATGTATTTTATGTACCTTGAAGCAGGAACATGTTCTTTTTCTGTACTCACAATGAGCTCTGAAGATTGCATATCTTGTTCCTGTAGAGAAAGAAGAGATGTTTAACTCATCAAAGACTTAAAGATAATCTGGTATCTAGGTGTAAATGATCTTTCTTTTTACTTAAAGTCTCTACTAACTTCAGTTTGAAATGAGAAAAAATAAAAACTGCAGTGTGAGTCTGGTGAAATGAGGCTGCCAGAGTATATTTCAGATATTTATACTTATTCTGTTTTTAAAGATCTAGATTTGCTAAGTTTTTATTCATAGTATTGCCTTGAATTTCTGCCTATATTAAGCATCTCAACAATAAATAGTTCTATTTCTTGTTCCAGTGTAATTTTTAGTTTATAGTACATGGATCAGAACTAAGGAAAATCAACACTTCTGAAATTAAAATACCATGTCACCTTCATTTACTTAAAAAAAAAAAAAAAACTTTAAAATTACAGCATGAAGTTATTCTGATCCACATTTACAGTAAGTATGCATGTGACAGACCTTCAAGACATAAAATCTTACTAATGAGTATTATATTTCCCACCATTGGAATAATAATGCACCATTCTCGTTTCTAATAGAGTATTTTATTTCAAAGTATTACCTTTGATTACTATTGTAGAAACATCCTCAATGGTTTTAAAGTTGCAGTTGAAACTCGAGTTGAGGCCAA
The DNA here is from genome assembly GCA_013398275.1 of Promerops cafer. Lineage (NCBI taxonomy): Eukaryota > Metazoa > Chordata > Aves > Passeriformes > Nectariniidae > Promerops > Promerops cafer. Next base: position 796,126 of record VZSE01010345.1, read on the forward strand.
TAACAGTGAACTTGTGTTTCTTTTGAAAACTCTGAAATGTATGGAACAATGTATTTGAAAATAAATCCTTAAATAGGAAAATTTCCCTAATCCAACATGGAACAGAGGATAGCTGCTCTCCATACTACAGAAATATTTTCTAATTCCATATAAACAAAATGGAAAGGAAACTGTTCTTTATGAGTGTATCCTTAAATGTACAGTAGCATATCCAAGGCTGGCATTGAGCAACAAAATTGGAGACATGAATGTTGCCTGATGATTTGGCTAATGTTTTCATACTGAGAGACAACTTCTTTCCTATGCTCTGCAGGTCAGCTGGCACAAGCACTGATGATGGAGAAGAATGTCTCATTTTGTTAAAAAAGATAAACATCAAGGACACCCTACACTAGGCCTGCAAATCCTTCATGATTCATTGGCTAACATACAGGGTCATAGGCTTGTCACAGCAATAAGAGCACTGACAGTAACAGGCTAAGAGATGATGCTTACAATAATGAAAAGGAAGGAGGGACATCTGTAAGTGTAGCCAAAGGCTACACTGCTGCAGATTCCTGGACAAAATCCTACAAACTATATTCCACAAAATATGAGCTTAGGTGTCAGGATGATTAAACTTGGTTTCTTTTTGCCACACTCCTATTATTTCAACAGTGCCAATGTTGCTGGGTTGTGATGCAGTCAGACAAGGATTCTGTGTTGCTGAGACCCTTCACTGAAAAAGGAAGGGAATGTTTACTATGGACTTTATGCAGCCTCCTCTGCTTCAAGCACAATTTCTGAAAAATCTTTGTGAAAATGAACTTTTCCTAAAGAGAGGAAAAAAACTTCTCCTAAAGAGAGTAGGGGAGGGGGAAAGAAAAAGTAAAAAACTAATCTTTGTTCTTATGCCCATTTTTACTTTGCCAGAGAGGAGGTTTGCTGTTTCAAAAAATTAATGAGTCTCCCAGTTAGAATATGCCACTATACTTTAGCATAATTTTCAATATTATGTTTTGTTATCCATAGTGAGTTAAATCATCTGTATCAAATGTTATTATGTTGTATGAAAACTGTCTGAAGAAATACTATTAAAGTTTTATGACAAAAGGTATTGAATTTCCAGAAAGATGATTAGCTGCTCCTTGTCATAAAACTGATGCGTGATTTGGAAGTTTTAAATACAGTTATTACTTATCTGGGGAGAATGAACAGATATGAATACAATGTGCATTTGTCACTAAGCTGAGAGGACAGTTAAAGTATGAGAATAAAGAATACAAAGGAATCTAATTAATATGTATGTGGTTAATGATTTTTAGTATGTTTACTGAGAGAAAACATGAAATTTTTCTTCATTAGATTTATAAATGACACACAAAGAGAAAGGGTATTTATATCCAATTTATTTGGCAGGGTTTGGCAGCAGGGGAGCTGTTGGGGTGGCTGCTGTAAGATCAGGTGAGCTTAACCCACCACAGCCTTTTCTGGTGCCACACGTGGGCTCTGGAGGAATTTGAGAAATGGGCAGTAACTAACAGAAGTAATGGGCAAGTCTTTATCTGAATATTACCAGAAAGCAGAATATTTGTGAGGACTCTTTTGTAGTTGTAACGTGGTGGAGGGACAAAGACTGTGGCGTGCACGTGTTGTCCACCAGTGTCGGCGCAGTCGTGACATCAGCTCAAATTTGGTGGATAATACTCTTTATCAATGTACGTGAGGTTTGTGTAGACTGTGTGATGAATGTATATTTTAACGATAATTTTAAAATATGTTCTTCATAGAGGTGAGTGGGAGGATGTCTGGGGGGCAGGTGACCAGTGAGGCAGAATAGAAGTAACCTGAAGGAAGCTGCAGCCTGTGGGGGACCCGCACTGGAGCGGCTCTGGAAGAATTGCAACCCATAGGAAAGCCCCTTGTTGAAGAAGTTCATGAAGGATTGTGTCCCATGGGAGGGATGCCACAATGGAGCAGGGGAAGGGCATGAGGAGGAAGGAGCAGCAGACATGAAGCATTATGAACTGACCACAACCCCATTCCCCATCCCCCTGCCCCACTCAGGGGTGTGGGGGGCAGAGGTACAGGAGTCAGGAGAATCTGACCCTGGAAAGAAGTGAAAGTGGTGAGAAGGTGTGTTTAGTTTTGGTTTTGTTTCTCACTATCCTACTCCGTTTTCAGTTGGAAATTAACTAAATTATTCTTCCTCTATTTTAATATCATTTTCCTGTGACAGTAATTGGTGAGAGATCTCCCTCACTCAACCCATCAGCTTTTAAACGTGCATTGTTCCCTTGTTCTGCTGAGGAGCAGAAGCCACAAAGTGGCTGGGTGGGCACCTGAGCTAAGGTCAACCCACTGCAGTACTGAACAATGAAAGGGTAGTTTCTTATCAATATCCCTGTTCTCTACAAAGTCTGTGCAGTTAAAAATAAAGTCAATAAGCTACACAAACTGGAGGGCAACTTTTAGAAAGCAGTGACTAAGAAAAAGCTACTGAGGGAACCAGATAAAAGATAATTGGTTGAAATTGCTTTCTGGTAAGTGAGGTTTTTGGGAATATCATGGTGAATTTCTTAGTGTAAACAGAGCATAAGGATTGGAAGGTGCAAATGTAGATACTGTGATTTCCTACTGCCTTTCTCTGTGTGGCACTTGTGAAATAATTTTTTGATGATGGTGTCCACTTCTGGTGTTTATTTAATGAAAAAATAAGACGATTGCATTACTTTCTGTAGGTAAGTGAGGAATAAATTTCTTAGAGTACAGACATCTTGAACAGGCAGAAATTTCACAGTACACAGTGGCTAGAGGCTTATATAAGACAAATTCAGTCTAATATTGAGGAATTCCTTTTTAAGACAGAGTGGCTTGCCATTGAAATAGCTTTCCTAGTGAACCATTGAATTTTATATCATCTGCAGTCTTTAAATAAAGGCTAGATCATTTTTCTAAAATGTCTCTAGCTCAGAAGTTGCAGAGTGGATACATCACTTACCAGTTTAAAGTCTACAGCTTCTACAAGCAGGCCAAGCTACGATGTTCCTTATAGACTTGGAATCTGTGTTAATTCCTAAGAGGTATACTAAATGTGAGTGATAGATTGGAAAAGTAATTGCCAAGAACAACAAGGAAACTTAGGCACAAATTTAGTGAAGTGCTTGTAGAGGTGAAAAAGGCAAACACAGACTTTTTTTATAAACACAAAGGTCTGCATCCAAAAAAATGTGTGGATTCAGTGCATGACTAGTGATTTCATTTTAATGCATCTTACTATGGGTTTTATCTTGGAAGACAAACTGGAAAGATTATGCTGAAAATCAGCAATTCTATAGGACAGAGTTTCTTTTTTATTGTGGTATTTGTATTTAATTGCGTACATTTCCTGTCTGGATTGCAACATTTTTGTCAATGGGCACAAATGGCAAAGAAAGCAAAGAAAACATGGTGCAGGACGCTCACCTTTCTGTATACTTACCCCTAAAAAACCCCTGGTTTAAAAGTAGGATCATTAGCATTTCATAACATCCAGATTTTTGGTGTTTTCAATTTTCCTAACTCAAGTTATATTTTCTGGAGAAACAGCTCTAGAATAGGGTGAAGCCAGGTGCTTATCACAATCCATATTGCATATAGAGTCGCAGATCATTTGTTATGACTATAGCCATGTAGCTCCATTCAGGCTGAAACTTCCACTGATTTTTGGAGGTGTTTAGAGAATGCTTGAAGATGAAGAAGAAATTGCCCATAAATTTATGCAGCTTGGAACAAGGAGCATAGCATTTCTTCCTGAACTTTTCAACAACAAGAAGCTGACTTTTATGCAGCTGCTGACAGCAGAAGGAGAAACCAGCAAAAATAAATTGTCTACCATTAAACATGGAGCAAGCTTACAATTAAGCAAATAAGTGTAAGAACTGTTATGGCTGACACCATGAAAAGGTTTTTTTCTTTCCAGGCTGTGTATTCTATTAGAGTAACCATATGCTTTTATTATATTAACAATAATGCTTTGCTCCAGAAAATAAGAGTGATTAATGATTGATTTGCCGTTGTTCTGTACTTTACCATGTGGTTCATGCTATGCTTCAATTTAAATGCAGGCTATATTGCCAAAATCTTTGTCCTACATCCCTCCAAGATTGCTTTTACACAGTAGGAATAGCAAGGAAAACTGCCAAAGGAAGGCCAAACTTTTCACATAGCACCTGTGCACACAAAAGCTGCACTTCCCTAGTCTGTCAGAGGGCAGACCAGGTTGATCAGTATAGTTCCCTTTTCTTTTAAGGACAGTGTGTCCTGTGGAAAAGCAATGTCTGAAGTTTGACATCCTGCTATGCACTTCCTCATCTGACAAATAGAAATTAGGGGTTTTCCCAGTTCGTGTGAGGGCTGTTCAGATTTGGGAGTCACATACAGCAGGAGTTATTTGGTATGAAGTCCATTTTCCCTTCTGGTTTGATTCTTCCCCCTGGCTTTAGCAGCCTACCTGGTCTAGCCAACTGTGTTCTCTTCTTTTCTGGATGGCATTCATAGGCAGCTCATTTTTCACCTCCACACTGGAACAGAGTTTTCCTGGAGTAGTTCTTCTTTCTCAGAATTGAGAATGACAGCCCAAATGTTCTTAGGGCCTTTGCTAAATGGATTTTGGATGGTCTCTTAAGAAGAGGCTGAGCTAGATACTGATCGGGATGTCTTGCTGTACTAAAGTAAGAAGCATGGGTGCAGCAACCTTAACCTTTTTTTCATTTTCTCCTTGACTGCAGGGAATAGCATTGTATTAAACCACAGCAATGTAGATTCAAACACAGGCAGAGTTTGGAATAATTTTATGATAAGTATCCTTTGATTCTTTCTCTTCTTGTGGGGCCCACCAGTTCTCTACCTAACTGACTGTCTGACTGACTGACTGACTAACTAACTAACTAACTAACTAACTAACTAATTAACCCACTCTTAACTAAACTGGCACTAAATCCCCTTCCCTGCATCTCTTAGAATCTAGGAATTTTAACAAGTGGAGCTGATGCTTTCCTTGTGCAATAGGTGGAGTGGCAGCCACTAACATGTTCCAGTATTATATCCTGCTTCTAAACAATGTTTATCCCATAAAGCACATTTACCATGAGTAATCCTACATCATTAAATCTTTTAGTATTCATATTATATATCAGCTGATTTCTATTATCTTTCACCCTTCAAAAAAAGTTTGAAATCTCTTCCACATGCAATTACCCAGATAGCTGGGTGTTGACTATGAGTGAGTCACTGGGGGAAAGTATATCACTACTTGTGAAATTTTAGAAGATACACCAGGGTTCTCGTTGTGTGGTTTTATGAAATTATGATGCATTCAATTGGTCTGCTTCAAGTTATCTACTATCTGGTTCCTGTTTTACATGAGGATACAGAGTACTTTCCGAGCTCAAACCCAGACCATTTATTACACCCAATAATTCATCTCTATCCACAAAAACAAAAAGCTATTTCCCTAGAAAAGTTGTGAAACAGATCATGCAGTTGATTTAGGAAAATTGAGCTTTGCTCTTAGTAAAATATGACTAGAAGGTAAGCGGGCATTTCTTTTCAGTAGCAGAGATAATGGAATTTCTTCCTGGCTCATATTTGTGGATTGAAACAAAGAGGTGCAAAGTGCAAGGCAGGGGTGTTTTTTTCACCTTTAGAAATATATCTCCCTTCATATTTTAAAATTAAATTTATTTTCTGTATATAGAGAAAAGAAATTGAAGATCTAGGGATAAAACAGCTTTTTCTGCATTGGGGGGTTTCTGTAGTCCCTTGTTACTAGACAGAATCAGACACTACAGCACCTCATGTCATTTTTTTCTGTTTATTTGGCTGGCAGTGCTGCACACTTTCAGCAGCTACATGGCTTTGCTGCGCTGTGTCTTTTTGTGTCCATGAGTTGTATGTTTCCAAAGCTTAGAAGTCTGATTCAAAGAAACTATGAAAATGCACAGGCAGCAGCAATGACAACCTACAATATCATCTGTGGTTTACAATGGATGGGAGCCATGACTTCTGACTCCTCTTATTTTGTGTGGGTGGTCACTTGACAAGTTATCTGCAGGGATATTACTAATACACTGATACTTTTATTTGAAGTCCAAGCCTATCAGTTAGAATGAAATCATGCTGAAGAACAAACACATTTTACGAGGACAGTGAAAACTTTCTTTGAAATGAAACTTAGCCTCATGAAATCCACAGCTCTGGCAAGCGTTTCCAAGTGGATGACCTATTCATCACCAGGAGTTTCTGTAGCTGGTTGAGGAAAACTATCAACAAAACACCTCATTCCCATGAGCATCAGAACATCCCTGTTGCCAAAAATAGTTCATTTTTATGACTGTATAACCTGCCAGCATCTAAATATGACTATTAGCCACAACACTGTGGAGAAAAAAATGCTTTGATTTTGTGAGCTGAGTACTCACAGATCCCCATTATACAATAGTCCTAATAAGAAATCCAGGTCTCATACTGCCTGGATTTCTAGGAAGAGCTGCCTGTACATTAGCTACAGAGGTGTTTTACTTAATGCAAAAGCCACCAAACCTTCTTGTACCAGTCTACACATGGCAGAGTTTTTCTGAAAAAGCTAAATATATCCTCCCACTACAAATAAAATCAGTCATTAATGAAAGGTTTCAACATTTGCTGTTCTCACCCTGTTTCTTTGATTTTAAATTTTTTTCCTGGAAATACCTGGGAAAAATGTGATATTTTCAAGGAAATTTCCATACCAAATAAGCATCTTTCTACCACAAAGAATTTCTAAGCAGCTATCAACTTCAGCTTGTCAACTTCACAAAATGATTACAAAATCCCAAACCCTCGAAACCTGCACATAAACCATTCTTTTTGTCCTGCAATTCTCTGAGTGAAAGTAGCCTTGCCTGTGTTCCCATGTATGTGATGTGACTGAACTAAGCCTGAATTAAGAGTGCCAAATTACAATGTTGAACTTCATGAGAAGAGCTCCAGCTGATGTCCCTGCTGGATGCTTTTTCATGTTCCATTCTGTGTGGGGGCAGCATTATGTATCATGCTGTCTAACCCATTCATAATTGATTATCTCAAGCCTCTGTCCATAAAGCTGAAATATTATGCACAGCACTGTATTGAATGGGCTGGATGCACATTTATGACTACACTTGAAAATGAAATGGGTAGATGGCCTGTGCAGAATATAGTGCTCTATACTGCCATAATGGTGGAAACATAATAGAGTGTCACAGAAAACTCTCAGGCGTTTCTGTCATTGGGAAGAATGGTTTTCATGAGGATTGACCAATCTATCTATCTCTGTACCAATCCATATTTCTGTCTTCATTAATCTATTTCACAAGAGATATGCAGTGTTTCTCCAGATGTGTTGCACAGATTGGAAGCTATGCTCTTACCAGCAAATCTTTTGACCCAAAGCACTTTAACAGTGTACAATGAAAGACTCACAAGAAATTAAAACCTAAGACTCACAAAAAATTAAAATCTACGTTTGCTTACAAATCTGTTAATCTCAGATGGTAACTATTTGGTTAGGAATTTGTGAGCAAACTTTTGACTGAAAGGCTAAAAATTAACCTGAATCTCATTCTGCCTTGGGAGTGGCATAATTTTATTATCCTGCAGATCAGGTAATTGTTATTGTTATTACAATGATCAGATACACGGTTGTACTATTTCACTCCCCTTGTAGTCATATACTGGTAGAAAATTGAATCAGTAGATCAGTGACTCTTTCCTTTACAAAGAAAATTTCTGTCCTGACCAGCCACAGCCTAACTAAAAAGAAAAGTGAAATTACTTAATTGTGAAAAAGTGAACCTAACTATGGAAGTGTTAAGCCAGCTTCCTTCAGAGAAAGTGCAAGCAGATATTTATGTCTCAAAGTGGCCCCAGCATACGTGGCTTAAAATACAAGCAACCTCAGCAGTACCTGAGATCCCAGGCTATGAAAAATCTATGCTTTAGCTAAGTTAGATGGCAGTGAGGGTTTTTGATGGAAAGGAAAATCAAGGGATTCTTTACTGCCAGTGGAGCTGGCTGAGTCTGATACTGACTGCAAGAGACCTGGGACTTCATCACTGATAATCCAATATAACTTTCCTTCTCTCTAGGGCACCTAGAATTTCTTATTCCTCCTTTAAAAGAAACTCAATACAAAAAAAGAATACTAATTATTAACTAAAAAAAGAATACTTACTCTGCTATTTTGACAGTCTTCAATGTAACAGTGAAAATAATAATAATAATAATAATAGTAGTAGTAGTAGTAGTAGTAGTATGGACTATTAAGGGTGGCCACATATTCAGACTTTATGTGGAAAATGACAGGTAGAAGAGAGATGAATTAAACAACATCACACAAGAAATCTCAGTCAAGTTCAGAACAAGTATTCCCTGATGCATAACTATGTACTTGGACCTTTCGAAATTCTCTCCTGTCAGCTCCTTGTTGCAGATGCAGAACAGGTTTCAAGCTCACACTGTATACCTGTCCTGGCATTCTTGTTGGTCAGCTGTTTGGACATTTGTGCACCCTATGTCACAGCTCCACATGTGCCTTCTCTGTACAGCACCTGCTGCCAGACAATCTCATTGTCCCAAAGCACACTCATGTGCTATGTATAACTGCTCATCATCAGGAAATGTCAACATGCATTGGAATTCTCTACTTTTAAAGCAAAAATCCCCAATTAATTTTTTTTCCACCTTGAAAAAAAAAGTAATAGGAGAAAAAGATAGCTAAACCTCTCAATTAAACTAGGGAACTGCCTGCTCCTTCTGTTACATCAAAAAAAGCTATGAAAAAGAAAACCTATGGTAAACACATTTCCCAAGGATTATAGGGCTAGTCAGCTCTGAGCTAGGTATGTGAAATTGTACCAGTATCCAGTGTCTCCTAATCCCACAAAATACATTTTAAAGTAAGGACACAGTTCTTTCTTTCTCTTTAAAAGGAAAGTTTCAGGTTCTTTCTCTTCTTTCTAGTGACCGTGATCTGATCTTTGTTTCTAAATCTGTCACAAACTTAATTTGTGTCCTTTCTAGTTTTTCTTTTCCCTGCACAATGGAGATCAAACATCCTATTTCATGGGATCTTTGTGTAAGTACAGATTTAAACTAAAAAAAAAAAAAAATTAAACAATAAAAAACCATGCATCATGGGTCTCCCAGTACTGTGAAGGGGCTAAAATGATCCAAATTATTCTTGCATTCTCATAGGCTTAAAACTGTTGGAGAATCAGTGTTATCATAACATCAGCAAAGAGGGAAAAGCTGTGTATGTTGTGCACACCATGTGCACTACCTGTTATTTCAAGCAGCAATAACAACCCAACCCATTCCTAATTGCTGACATCATCCTGCCTCCTGTAGATTGGTACCTGCCCGTTTCGAGGGGTAGTGTAGTGGCTGGGAAGGAGGTGTGTCCCATGGAAATTGCATACAGTTCTGCCTGCACAAGAAGAATCCTCCCACTTGCTGATTTGGAGGTTTTTACAAGGTTACCAAGCATTACTCATGACAAAGATGACAATCTCTCAGGCTTTGTAACAAACCTACCTCACTGGAATCAATTCCCAAATCTGGAATCTATTTTTATTTTTGTCTTCTTCTTCTGCATTTTTTAAATTTTTAAATTTTTAATTTTTTATTTTTATTTTTTATGAAAAGAGATGAAAAGTTAAAGGTGGGGAAATACCAAGTTACACAACCTCCTACAAGCATACTCTTCCCTCCCATGAAAGATATTGTCTTGGGAAAGGATTTTTTTACAACTCAAATAATTATTTTTAATGGCACCTATCAATGAGTAGAACTGTTTCCTCTATGTAGAAAGGAAGCACTTTCCAGCAGAGATGAATTTTTTCTAATGCTGGTGGTGATGCAGCTATTTTAGTTCAAGGCTAGACTGTCAACATAAATTAGGAGCCAGAGCACTGTAAATCAAAAAGATACTGGCACAAACTGCACAGTTTGGCGCAACTATGTGACATGTGAGTCAGGATGTACGGTGCATGAAAGAATCAAAAATCTTCATACTAAAAATCTGAAATCTTCATTCCTAATGGTTGCACAGGGACATGACTTCAAAGGGTTAAGCTGTGTGACATCCATTAAAGTAAATGAGGTTTAAAGCTTAAATCTTCTTTCCCACATTCAAGACTTTCCACATTGTAGCATGACTTTTTTCATACAGAAAATGAAATATCGCATTTTCCCCTTAAAACCTGAAGTCAATAAAATGAGGGGTTAATCCCTTTAGTTTATGATGCACTGCCTTACTTCCTTAGCATCATATACACAAAAAAAAAAAAAAANCAAAGGGTTAAGCTGTGTGACATCCATTAAAGTAAACGAGGTTTAAAGCTTAAATCTTCTTTCCCACATTCAAGACTTTCCACATTGTAGCATGACTTTTTTCATACAGAAAATGAAATATCGCATTTTCCCCTTAAAACCTGAAGTCAATAAAATGAGGGGTTAATCCCTTTAGTTTATGATGCACTGCCTTACTTCCTTAGCATCATNTATCTTTTAAGAAAGGCAAGTGAAGAGGAATATCAGTGAGCATTGCAGTTAGTGTTTCCTTTTGTTGCTGTTGCATTTTTCTCCCCATTTTAACAATTTTTAAAAATCTGGATTTAGGGAGATGCAGACTGGGGCAACAGTCATGCTACCCCACAGGTTGCTTCTGTCCAAAAGGGCAACTGTAAGACTGTTCAAGATCTCCGAGCTTGGCTCTTGTTCTATTTGCATTAAAGAATTATATCCATGTCTCACTAAAGAGCAGTATTCATTTGTCCTTTCTCAGTAAAACACTGTCTTGAGAGAACAGTAGGTATCTCCTGCTGAGTATGTTTATCCATACTACTGTCTGTCAGTACCTTGCCTGAAACAAACCCCAATTTTCTTCATTTCTAGGCACAGTCTTAAAATCTGTTACACCACATGCTGAATTTATGAAATATTTTGCCTGGGCAGCACTCAAAACTTCATATATGTCTGTAAATGTGCTAGGAGTCAAATCTCAGATCTGACTTTGGACACATTTGCAGTCTTTAAAGAAATGGTTTGCCATAGCTAAGTAATGATATACTGTTAAATAAAATTAGCTATTCACTATTATTACTATGATGATGAAAGGTCATCAGCACACTCAATCCCACTTCAAGACTGGGAAACTTCCTGACTTCAGCAGCAGCAAGCAAGCAGATTTAAAAACTAAAAGAGTGGCAAATTATTATATTCACTTTGAAGACAGGATATGGCTCTAATATTTCCCTCAAATTTTTTTCCAGTGATTATTAACGTGCTTTAATAAGAATGTGCTTTATTAATTTAATACATATTGTGAAAGTTCATGTACACATAAGATAGGCCTTTTATTGATATAGGAGATTTAAGAACTGCTCCTTCTAGGCCAAAATTTAGATTATCCCGTCATACATCTCTGTCTTGGTGTAATGCTACATGATTGAGCAGATATAATAATTTCATTACTAATAAACGAGAGATGTCCATTCCCTATCCCACTCCAGCAGTCTGTTCCTTTCCTGACTGTACAGCACCTCCTTCCTCCTGCATCTATGCTTGCATTCATTGCATCCTGTGATGAATCAGTTTGATTCACAACTTAAGAAAAAAAAATTGGAATAACAGGTGAAGCAGTTTTCTGGGCTAATGAAATGGATCTGCCCGTGAAGGTCTGATGAATATGAAAGTGGGCAGGAGTGGGAGTAGGAAGATTAAAAGATTCTCCTCCTCCTCCTCTTCACCAAATTGTTGTTGTTCAGCACATTCCAGAACAGGTGCTTCAGCTAAGAATAGTTTGAAGTGTTGCAGTGAGAATTAGATCCCCGTGTCCTTTACACAAACAATCCAAAGAGATGCAGGATGTGTACACAGTCAGTGTCTTCTGGACTCCTTCTGACCTGTGCAATACTGGCACAAGGGTTTTCTGCCCAGCATGGCAGTACAGGCTCAGCTTCTCTGCATTCAAACTGCAAAGGCAATTAAGAAAACAAATGTAGATAATTCAACACCGATTTTTTTGTTTGCGTGAGGCTGCTTCTGGAAATTCCAGATACTTCAACAAACGGTTGAGTGCTGAAGATTGCTGATTCTCTAAGGGGTAGAAGACAGACATGGAAGGATACAAAACGTACACCCTGAAAACAGAAGAAAAAGGGTGTGTAATGAAGCTTAAGAATTCTGCTTCTGTTTTGTTTTTAATGATTGTTATAAAGTCATGATTTAGTGCCACCAGTGTTTCTTTTATGGCTGTAGGGCCATATATCTGTATCTGTACTCCAGTGCTGCCTAATTTTCAGCTACCTGACAACTGTAAATTACATAAAACCCTTAAGAGGTTGGATACTGCAATTGTTTATTTGTTCATAACAAAGTTTTCATAGAGAATAGTGGATATTTCTAAANGAAGAGAGGCATTATTTTCTCAGTTTTGGAGTGGTTTACTTGTTATTTTATCTTTTAAGAAAGGCAAGTGAAGAGGAATATCAGTGAGCATTGCAGTTAGTGTTTCCTTTTGTTGCTGTCACATTTTTCTCCCCATTTTAACAATTTTTAAAAATCTGGATTTAGGGAGATGCAGACTGGGGCAACAGTCATGCTACCCCACAGGTTGCTTCTGTCCAAAAGGGCAACTGTAAGACTGTTCAAGATCTCCGAGCTTGGCTCTTGTTCTATTTGCATTAAAGAATTATATCCATGTCTCACTAAAGAGCAGTATTCATTTGTCCTTTCTCAGTAAAACACTGTCTTGAGAGAACAGTAGGTATCTCCTGCTGAGTATGTTTATCCATACTACTGTCTGTCAGTACCTTGCCTGAAACAAACCCCAATTTTCTTCATTTCTAGGCACAGTCTTAAAATCTGTTACACCACATGCTGAATTTATGAAATATTTTGCCTGGGCAGCACTCAAAACTTCATATATGTCTGTAAATGTGCTAGGAGTCAAATCTCAGATCTGACTTTGGACACATTTGCAGTCTTTAAAGAAATGGTTTGCCATAGCTAAGTAATGATATACTGTTAAATAAAATTAGCTATTCACTATTATTACTATGATGATGAAAGGTCATCAGCACACTCAATCCCACTTCAAGACTGGGAAACTTCCCGAGTTCAGCAGCAGCAAGCAAGCAGATTTAAAAACTAAAAGAGTGGCAAATTATTATATTCACTTTGAAGACAGGATATGGCTCTAATATTTCCCTCAAATTTTTTTCCAGTGATTATTAACGTGCTTTAATAAGAATGTGCTTCATTAATTTAATACATATTGTGAAAGTTCATGTACACATAAGATAGGCCTTTTATTGATATAGGAGATTTAAGAACTGCTCCTTCTAGGCCAAAATTTAGATTATCCCGTCATACATCTCTGTCTTGGTGTAATGCTACATGATTGAGCAGATATAATAATTTCATTACTAATAAACGAGAGATGTCCATTCCCTATCCCACTCCAGCAGTCTGTTCCTTTCCTGACTGTACAGCACCTCCTTCCTCCTGCATCTATGCTTGCATTCATTGCATCCTGTGATGAATCAGTTTGATTCACAACTTAAGAAAAAAAAATTGGAATAACAGGTGAAGCAGTTTTCTGGGCTAATGAAATGGATCTGCCCGTGAAGGTCTGATGAATATGAAAGTGGGCAGGAGTGGGAGTAGGAAGATTAAAAGATTCTCCTCCTCCTCCTCTTCACCAAATTGTTGTTGTTCAGCACATTCCAGAACAGGTGCTTCAGCTAAGAATAGTTTGAAGTGTTGCAGTGAGAATTAGATCCCCGTGTCCTTTACACAAACAATCCAAAGAGATGCAGGATGTGTACACAGTCAGTGTCTTCTGGACTCCTTCTGACCTGTGCAATACTGGCACAAGGGTTTTCTGCCCAGCATGGCAGTACAGGCTCAGCTTCTCTGCATTCAAACTGCAAAGGCAATTAAGAAAACAAATGTAGATAATTCAACACCGATTTTTTTGTTTGCGTGAGGCTGCTTCTGGAAATTCCAGATACTTCAACAAACGGTTGAGTGCTGAAGATTGCTGATTCTCTAAGGGGTAGAAGACAGACATGGAAGGATACAAAACGTACACCCTGAAAACAGAAGAAAAAGGGTGTGTAATGAAGCTTAAGAATTCTGCTTCTGTTTTGTTTTTAATGATTGTTATAAAGTCATGATTTAGTGCCACCAGTGTTTCTTTTATGGCTGTAGGGCCATATATCTGTATCTGTACTCCAGTGCTGCCTAATTTTCAGCTACCTGACAACTGTAAATTACATAAAACCCTTAAGAGGTTGGATACTGCAATTGTTTATTTGTTCATAACAAAGTTTTCATAGAGAATAGTGGATATTTCTAAAGCTGAAAGCAAAATTCCATGTTTCTTTCTCTGATGGCAGTGCAGGTTTAAGCAATTTCTGCTCTCAGCCCTTCCTTCCTGTCTCCACACCACCACATCCATTGTGCCAGCACAGCTGTTTGTGCAGCTTGTGGTGAAAATGGGAACCATCTGAGACACCCCAGGGCAGCAGAGAGGAATCAAAATCAAAAGGAAGCCTATAACAATGTGTAAATTAAGATGTTTGAGAGGTTAACCTTGCATTGTGACATCTGTGAGGTCTATGGCCTTGTTAAGTTGACCCTAAGGGATCTGAGGTCTAGGGAAACTTTTAGTGTTTCGTATGAAATTTCAAAATATGTCAAAAGAACCCTCTTATTTATCTAATTCAAAACCTCTATCTAGTGACCTTACGTTTCAGCTGTTTGCTGCTTTGAAGATTATGGAGCAATATTAAACTTACTCAAAAATAAATCTTCCTGAGTAGTTAAAACAGACCCTCAAGTGTCAACTGTTCCATCTCCTTTTTGCTCTTCTCTCAGAAAGTGAGATGAATTGTAGTTAGATATATGTTTATGTATACATATAGGTAAAGGGAATGTGTACATATAATCTTTGCAACATTTTTGAAAGCCACTCTATTTTTTTTTGTGTCAGGTAAGGAGTTTGTCTGTTTTGCTGCCTGTGGGAGAGCAGAACATTAATGACAGCTTTCTTAAATACAATATCCAAATAATTAAACACATTTTTATTCAAAATATTTTATACTTGAACAAAGCTGAATGTTTCATTTCTGCAGCGACCCACAGACATTGATGTCTCACCCATCTGTTGGGCAGTTTCTCCAGAGTGCCTCAGTTCCTTCTTTTTTTGATAACAAGGAGCTCTGTCACACTTAAGTTTCACACCAAATGTTGCCCATTTATAGGCATATAATTTTGGAGAACTTCACTGTCCAGATGCTTTGCATATGGGAGGCTGGGTATCTGGTTTCCATTCCAGGGACCAGGCAGTAAAATGCGTATCATTTAGGTGCTTTGAGATTTTGGCTAATTTCAGGTCTGTGAATAATGGTTGGAACTATTCATATCTTTGATGCTAGGCAAATGCCCAAGAGATTTACTAAAATGTTAAATCACAGTAACGCAGTGGTCTCCAACTAAGAGCTTTTAGTCACAAACTCATTTTTCTTCACCTCATATTCTCATACACTGAGTTTTCTGTGCTTTTAAGTAATTATTTTTCTCTTTAAACCTTAAATACATGGCAAAATTTCACTGCCATTTTACCTTGATAGTTTTGTCTTCAGATCAGACAGCTAAAATGAAGTAATTTTGGAAGGCTGCATTTCCTTAACATCTTTGCCCAGAACATCTCAAAATGCGTTATGAAAAATAATCCAGCTCTTCAGTATGTCAGAGACACTTGAATACTTGAAGGGAAATTAATTCTGCCACAGCTCAAGTCCTTCTTCCCAGCCCAGCGTTCTCCTGTCCTGATTCATTCCTCCTCTCTCCTTCTCCTATGCTAACAAAACTTCTACTGCCTTTGATTCATACCTCTGCTTAACAGCTATATCCTACTGCAGACTATCTGTTCTAAAGGCTTGACTACACCATACTTCAAAAGGAAAACAGATTTTGATGGCTGATGAAGTCCTTTTTTTCTCCCCCCCATACACCTTTATCTTTTTGATCAACTACTGCCTGTTGAATTTACACTTTTTCATTTATTGAATGAGTATTATTTCTCAGTATCTTTTTCCTTCCTCTTTTAATGTGTTCCATTTCAGTTCCACCCCCTTTCATCAATCTTTTGACACGTTTCTTAATTCTTTACTTGCAGGATTGCAAACCTGACTCTTTGTATGTGTTTCCTTTTTGCTTGAATCAAAAATCTAAAAATCAACTAGACTTGCTTTGAAGGAAATTTCGTTTGCGTTTTTCGCACCATTCTCCTTTTCACTAATCAGCTCAGCTTCTTTTAGTTAAGAGAGTATCTCACATCTTTGAACTTCTAGTGTTGGAAAACACGTTCTTTTTTTTTCACCTGTTGAGTTTGGGTTGGACATAAAAGATTCAGAGGGCATCACAAAACCAGAAAACATGGGACTGAATAAAAAGGGAGAATGTCTACATCTGGATTTTCACTGAATGTATTCTTTATCTTAACGCTCTAATTTAAAGACTATGTTGTGGGAGCTCTCACTGCTGTTCTGTGTATTTTGTTGGATAAAAATCACTAAAGACATGTACTGATGCTGATTTCAGACAAGGTTGTCTTGGTTAGTCTTTTTCACTCATTTAGTTGTCAGTAATGATGAATACAGTTGAAATGGAAGACACGGTGGTTTTGTCAGAGCTGGTGAGAAACACTTTACACCTTCCTTACCAAAAGGGTTAAACAGATGCCCAAGGCACCTTTACCAGCTGTACTACTCTTAAAATGGTACCAGATATCTCAGTAGCTGCTTTCCTCAGAAGCAATGTTGCAGGCTAGAGTCACTCCTTCAGCTGCTGCCTCTTCTCAGTGCTCCTTGCTACCTCCCCAACACCTTTCATCTACCTCCTGGCAACTTTAATCACTTACTGATGATGGCAGTGAGAAGCACTGAAGTTTTTAATATAATTAACAGTGTTAGAAGTAATATTAGAATCAGAGATTCTCTTATTCCACTAATTTGTCAACTAATTACTTTGCTAATTTAAGAAATAAAAATAGCAAAAGATATTTAAAAATAATAATAAAAAGCATGTTGGAAAGTACTGTTTCAAGATATTGACTCAAGAACCTATTGCCTGCTCTCAAGACCCAAAAGTGTACTAGTTGGCAATGGAATACTGACAGCTTGGTTTTGCTTTTGATAGCATTAAAAATTTGGGGATTTTGAAAATAAAAACCCAAATATGCATGAAAGCTGTTGACGGAACAGATTATGAAAGTTCTGAGCCTTAGCAACACACCATGATCATTCCGAAGTCTTGTCTTGATAGAGAATAAAAATATATTATTCTGCCCTTGTCAAAACGTCTGAGCATTCCATTTCGCCAACAGACACGACATAAGAGCACCATCAAGTGGCAAGGCACGTAAATTACAGCTAGTATTTCGACTTCCTTTTTCCTCAAACCAGACTCTAACGAGGCATTTAGATGTTTATATTAAATTTCCTGCATTTAAAAAAAAAAAAAATCGCATATCTGTCCTTCTGCTAACTTCTCAAAGATGTGATAGAAGTCAAAAGCTTTTTTGGAATACTCTGTCACCTGAACAGGGCACAAGAGCATTTCATGGTGGTAAATATAGGCAAGTATTTTCAGAGTATCTAAAATTCTTTTGCAAACACATCCTTTTTTTTCTCTGCTACTGCGATCACAACCATAACTGATTCCTCCCTAGTGTGACAAGACCACTGTTCCCCTTATGGCAGGATAAGGATTCATCAACTAAATTGTATCTGCTGCTTCCTGAGAATAGGGTTACGATTGTTCAACTCTTTCCCCCCCCCACTTTTTCATGCTTACATATTTTTCTTTTTTCCCCCCCCCTGTTCTCTTTCTTTTCTTCACTGCATGATACTCTGTAAGGTATCAGTAAAATTTTGGTCCATCAAAAAAGACTAAAATCAGGCATCAAGAGTGTATGTCTATCCTGCACTTCACTGAATTTGGGAACCTCCACTGAAGAATACAGAGGTAATTATGTGGCCTTCATTTGTGGCATATTAATGGTGACTGATTCTTTTAAACTTCTGTAGCAAAATCAGATCTCCAAAAAAATATTGGTTAGAGGAACCTTATGCCTTCCGCAATAATTATATTGGAAATCTATTTTCACTTTCCACATGGATGATTTTCTTCTTAGGCCACTTCCTAAGAACAAAATCATGGAAGACTCAGGATTTTCTTTAATTTTAAGCATGACTGACTTTTGTAATGACCTCTTCCTTAAAACACCCCCCAGATTAATTGTAGCTATGACTGATATGACACACAGACATTCTGGCTTTTAAGTAGATAAATATGAAACCTCTGTCTTCTGCCCTCTTCTTTTATGGCTTTGCTCCCAAAGTTAAAGTACCAAAGCAGTGTAAATTCCCTTGGCTTTAGCAACAAAGGTACATGCAATTTCTTTCTTTGCTTCAGTAGTTCTTTCATTAATAACTAAGAACCTGGATGTCACACTTTATAATAATTACTTTTAGATTTTTTAAACCTTCACATCTGGCTATTTTTTTTTGACCAGTACTGCTTCTTTAGGCTGGACAGACTTTTTAAGAGACCATCATACTAAACCAGAGCTAAAAAACTTCTGCACTTGAGCATGTTCAATCATAGGTATTATCAAATTATCAATTTAACATCTGACAGTAGACAGGACATACGTTCTGGGCTTTCTCAAGCCTGAAACATTTCATGAAGCCGAGGTGATGTGCTAACTGGAGCTAATAGGAAGCAACCAATTGAGAACTACTGGTTTAAATGAGTGGAAAATCTTAATATTCGCTAAAAGTGTTGAAGAGCAAAAGGGCAGACATATATTCCCAGCAGAATAATCTTCAGCAGTCATAAGCAGCATTAGTCCCCTTTGTGATGCATTAAACAGAAGTAGCTATTGCACTTTAGTAGTAAGATCTTGCTCACAATCATTTTAACAGCTCTTCTGCAGCAGAAAACATTTGACCATGACTCTACATTGAAAACTAGGGTTTATAGAAGTAAAAGCATGTGTCAGATGCATGGCAACTACCCCAAACAGTCATGTTAGAAGCCTGATGTGGTATGATGGTGGAAATTTGTTGCTGCCCTGCCACAGCAGGAATATTTTGCTTGCCCTGTCTCTAATGGTGAGCCATTACACACATGCTAATATTGCCAATACATCAGTTATAAAAGAACAAGCTGCTTAAATTATGCCATCTCTACCCCATATGTTCCAATACGAGCATTTTAGAGGACTTCTTTAAATGCTTGTTTAGGTGCACAATTTCTATCATGTGTAAAGTAAGCATGATAATATAGCTTTTTGTCAACTAATGCTACTACTTCAACTTTCTGATTGGAAATTATTTCAAAAGCTCTCAGGTTAAAAGTGGAAAATCATCTGAGATTATTCTCCTGTGACAGAAGAGCTATCCATACGAAATTCTGGCAAGTTGCTAAAGTGCTTTGGTTTAAGATTCTGCTCCTTTCCATTTATTTGTCATAGCTTTTCCATACTGACATGCTCAAAACTGTAGTCTTGAGACACAGAGCTTCAGAGACCTGCATTTACCTCAAATAAATTAATCTGGTTCTCTGATGCTGGGACTATGTAATCAGGTTCTGCCCTTTGCTTATTAGAGGTAGAAAAATCAGAATTTATGCCTAATTTTAAACCACTTTAAGATAAGGAGTAGATCATGTACCAACTTCCAGAGTATCCTGCCAGTTTACAATGCTACACCACCTCCTGGATTCACAATAAATGGCCCTGTCTAATAGTTTATTAAGATGACTGATTTTTTGTTTTCAAGTTCTTTTAGCATCTCTACTCCTCTCGTAAATGTCATTCTTTCAGGTAGTCAAGATGAGGAAAAAGCAGGCTGTGTTATAATAAGTATATTAGGATATCACAAAGAAATACCTTATCAATCTCTTTATTTGTAGGTTAAAACGTAATGCCATACAGTTCTTAACAATTACTGACTGAAAAAAATTATCTGCATAAAACAGAAGCAAAACTGAAGGAGACTAATTAAAAAAGCCATCTTGCTTCAACTTTTGAAACGATTACATACAGAATAATATACATATTTACATTACAAGTATATTATATAAATATAATATATATGTAATCTTGTAACCACAATAAATATCAAGGTCTTTTTTAGGCACACAGCATAGAAAAAAATGCAGAATCTGCACAATCCTTAAGATTCTTGGAGTGACTCACTCTAACATTGTTTTCACACTGAAAAAGCAAATATTTTACACAAAATATACAGCCACAGTTTATGCAGTCCCCAGTGAACAGGGAATCTTTGATCGCCTTCCTATAAGTCTACTCCTTGATTTTCTAATACTGTTGCTCTATACAGCTATTACATAAGAAAATAGTTTGCAGGTTTGTTTTTTACTCAGCTAATAGCCTAAGTAATTATCAGTGCTAACAAAATAAGTACAGCATATCTACATAACGTATATACAGGTGTTTACACAAACACACATTTGGCGAACTACTACTGAGCTCACCATTAATACTTGGGAGTTAACCTGAAATTCAGCAGAAAAAAAAAGGAATTTCCATTATATAACCTCAGAAATATTTTATCACTTGAGTGAGACCTGGGCTTCAGAAATAGAAAGCTTTAAATTTAGAAGTTAATTAAAAAATCAAATTCTTGCCTATACTGGCAGATGTAGGCTGCCACTGAATCTGAATGTTTCCTTCAGTGCAAATAAAAACTCAAGAGAATTAATCCAAAGGGGGTTTTCTCAACCAGTACGTACAGTCATGACATTTTAAAGACTGTCACTATGGAGCACCTGAGATCCCACCCTAGTAAGTGATGCTGACCACTTCGCATAGCAGGGCCGTGATCAGTGAGCCAAGAAACAAACAGCACTTTTTTTTCAGCAGTTACAAATCAGACTCTGGCATGTCGGGCATATCTGCCATCAGGTAGCCGATACCATAACGTCCATTTGGAGCCGTGTCCAGAGTGGGTGACCCAGTCTGTTTCCGATAGATGTTTTTGCCGAAATTCGGAGACGGCACTTCACTTGGACTCTTCCCATGAATCAGACTTGTATTATCTCCCTCCAGATTAACAGGCTCCTTTATTATCCGACCTCTTTTGTAGGATACAGATGCCAAACTACCAGAACTGTCATCGATAAGGTTGCAACGGCGTACCACGAAGACTATTGGGACTGGCAGTATGGCCAACACCATCAAAGATATACAGACAATCATTCCCCATGTTGGATAGCTGTGGAACTCTTCCGTAGCCTGAGAAACACAATAGAAAAACGATTAATGCATCTTTACCAGAAAAGTAACAAAAACCTGCAGTCCTCACTGAGGTGTGTAGCTTTCAAGCACATACTCCACTGCACTCATAGTGTGGGCACCACAACAGATCTCAAATTTGAAGAGTCATAGAGATGTAGGACTGCTATCTTTCAGCCAGTGAGCAGGACTAAAACACTGTTGAACAGATTCTGAGAGCACTTCAGCAGCACACAAGTCAACATTTTCATTTTAGGCTTTCTGTTACATTTCTCTGTAGCTGTTCCCTGATCCTTTAAAGGGTGTCCAGAACAGACACGTGTGCACTGGCATCTGTAACTATGCCTGGAAAATTAGCCCTTGTTCTGTAGGCTAATAGCTGGTCTAGACAGGAACCATCTCAGTTATTGCACTTTGCATAAGCTTCAGGTAAACTATAATGCTGGAGCACTGACCCCACCCCACACCTCTACTGCATCCATGCATCAATGGCCAACAGGCTCTGCTTGCCTGATTTTGTACGTGGAAAGGAATGGCAGGTTTGGTATTCTAAGGTATTTATCCTTCTAATTTTTGAGGGCAAGAATCAAATGTAACAAGAGCAGTTTTTTGAGAATCATGTAGTTGTCTGGACAGAGGCAGGTATACTATCTACGTTCAGTAAAGCCAACCTCTTGTGTTTATCCTTTACCTGTCTTTGCTGTCAGACTTCCCCCCTGGGAAAGTTTCATTAGATGAATCTCTCTGGCATTTTCTCTCTCTCCATTTTGCATAAAAAGCCTGTAGAAATAGCTGTGGGCTCATGAGCCTACAACTAGCCAAAGTCTTCAGAGTTACACTGACTGAAACTCTTTTTGAAGTCAAAGCTCAGTGTCTTGCCACTCACCCTGGCAAGTTCTTATCAGAGACAGTTTTTAATACAGCTGCTACCTACACTGTGATATGTGCTCCCAAAGGGAAAAAATTATGACACATAAAAAACCTGATGTGATATCTGAAATGAGTTATGCAGTTATCACTTGTTTTTCTGCAGTAAAATAAGACAACGAATGTCAACAACTTCTCCCATCATTAAGAGTTTCTTCATCATACATTACAAAATGAAAGTCACCCAGAGCATAAAGGTTTGTGTCAATCAGTTATACATTAAAGCAGAACTACTCTAAAATTAAAAAATTGTTGGTTTTACATCAAAGTTACTTCAGAAAAAAGCAACCATGTCATTATTTATACTGATTTTGAATTTCTAATTGTAATTTTTTTGTCTGTTCATGTGTTTCTCAAATGCTTCAGATACCATCACTATGATGATGATGATGATGGTATCATATATACAGAAAAACCCTACATATACACATACATACTATATACATACCGTATCTTCAATCCAAGCATTGTAACCAGGAGGACTTAATCCCATTTGGACAATGCTAGCTACCAGCAAACATAACAATACAAATGGTGAAACATACTTCCACATGTAGTAATAATACTGGCTTGGAGAAAACCCCAGCATATCCTTCAGGTCCTCCATAAATCTGTGAAGGGATTAAAATGTTATTGTTAGTGTAGACACTGAGATTTTGAGCGCTATAATTGATACATAGCACCTAACCTGAGGGAATCAACTCACTGGAAAAAAATGCATATATAAAAATAGTTGTACTTTTAATTACTTGATGGGCTGAATAATAGAGCTTATACTAGTAGTTCAGACCAGATGAACAAAAGGAATCCCTGCACAGTGCAGTGACTTAGTAAGCTCCTTGGTGGACTGTGCTGGAAGATACTTAAACTTCTTTTGTAAGATTCTTTTTAACATTTTCTTGTCTTGTCTACTGAGTTGTTTACCAGCACATCTTACAGATTGTGCAATATTAATTTTGAACCCACATATGTGCTGCAGTCTAAAAAAGCCAACTTTATGAATAAGCTATGGTTTGCATCATATAAGCTTCTGAAATAAAACTTTGCCAAGCTATAAAACTGCCTCCTTTCTCCTCAAAATTCTAAGTTAAGACATGAACAGAACTCCTCTTTTTGTACTCATGATGGAGTACATGGTTCCAGAGCCAGTAGAAACAGAGAATGCTTTAGAAATAATTATTTTGGAGTGTGCACAAGCAATGATTGCTTTAACTCCCTTGTGGTCCCACTCCCTTTTGAAATGTGCTCTTACAGAAGCACATTATAAAAAGCTCTTATAAAAAGCTCTTATAGAAGGATGTTTTCCAAGCAGTTACACATGTGAAGCTTCTCTCATGTAAACCCTCAGAAAAAAAAAAATTAACTGCACAGCTTGAGGCATTCTATTGTTTGTTTACACTGAAATAAAACACATCATTAAAAGGAAGCTGAATTTACAAATGGATTGTGCCCTCTATAGATAGCCTTCTCTTTCTGAGATCTCCAGTTTTTTCCAGTTGAACATGAATCTGTTATCCTTACTTTAAAGTCTTCGATTGTCCTACTTATCCTCTTCTAGAAGTCTCCTTCAGCTCAAGCTGCTTATAGCACTGATTCCAACGTGGGAGATTTTCCTTCTTGGCTACAGAGATCCACACGTTGTCTCTTTCCTATGGCACCCTTTGGATGCTATGCTTTGGTTTTCTACTGTCTGATCAAAGACGTTATGTCTAGTAAGACATTTATACGGAACTTCATCCACAAGGAACCCTTGGTACTATCACAGCCAATGGCAACCTGAGGCTGTTGATACTGACAGTTTTTTGCAAACTGAATTGCTAGGTTCCTGAAGGATATTCTGAAGAAATCAGAAGAAATACTAGGAATACTCCAGAGGGAATACTCAGGTGGTCATTACAAATGAGAAACTTGGCTGTTAACTTTTCACTGTATCCTGTGACTGCTGCTGACTTTTGGCTGTCTACCTCCATTCACAGTGGAGCTTGGACATCACCAACCTCATAACCAGGTCACCTGTTTTATCTTTTGGCTGCACGTGTAAAATAATCCACGTGGTGTTTTTATATCCAAATGATCAATTATAGGATTATACATGTGGTCCAAGTTGGAATTCTCCCTTAACGAGCAAGTAGACCAAGTACTATTTGCACAGACCAGAAACAATGTCTGGAAACCATAACATGAAATTTTCTTCTTACAGTTTTGTTTCATTGTGACAAAGGATTGGCCAATTACTCAGATCAAACAAGTGAAAAGTCAAATGAAACCCCACCCATTTTGTGTCACACTTTTTCTTCATGAGTAGGAATTACAGACATTTCAGTTCCTTCAACACATTAGTACAGCATGCTCTGTTTAACCTGTGCATGGAACAAGTTATTTTTGATACAAACTCTTCTATTCCTTAAGCGTAGCACATATTGATCTCACTTACTGAACACATTCTGCTGATTTTGGATATGAATTAAACAAAAAAAAAAAAAAAAAAAAGGAAAAAAAATAAGCGGGATTTATGGTCATTCCTCTTCACTCATCCCCAACAGGTCACTTTACTTCATTGTCAACTGTGCTGCTTCCAAGTAAGCTCTGACCCTGTTTTTGCTATCATTTCCTCTCTCACAACTAATGCTAAGAAAAATTAATTGCTCTAACACCCCAAACTAAATTTAGTTCATAAATTGAAACTTTTTCTTTTTATTGCCATTAGAGTTTGCTTTGTTTTTTTCTCAGGCTGCCTGGAATACTGCATTGAAATACTCATCCTCATCTGTTGCTTAGACCATGGTTATTTTTGAAATCTTTTTCTTGATGTCTTTGTTGATACAAATTCCCTATACTTTTCTATCCAGCCCCCTTTCTAAATCTCTTAATTTTGTCTTTTTTACTGCATTCTCCTCTTTTTGGACTGCTTGCAATCATTCTTTGGGTTTCAGTACACTGCTCTGATGTAGTGTATCTTGCTCCAAACCTATTCTTAATAACAGACTAGATTTTGGACCAGATTGACATGCTTTCTAATTACTTGTATTTCTGCCTATATTGCAAATGCTTCATACAGTATAATTAAAATAGTAATAATTATTGTAAAGAATGGTGTTGATATGGACGGGGAGATACATTTCCTTCACTTACTTGTCTATTCCATAAATTCGGATGACTGCAATATTCTCCAAAATGACCACGATAAGCAGGGGTAGAGTAGCTGAGTAGTCATCAAACATTGTCACAAAATAATTTCCAGAGCGCTGCACAAAGATCAGGCCAATAAAAAATGCTACCAAGCAGCAGATGACTGGAATAAAGGACAGAAATGTGAGCTATAACCACAAGAAAGTTCCACGGACAAAGAGGAGCTAACACATTACTTTACAGAAGTAAAGTCGATAAAATTTTATTGTTTAGGGAGTCTCAGTTAAGAATATTAGCAATCCTACCTCTTTCCTACAAAATTGAGAAGTTATGAAATTAGAATTACTAGAATCATCATATCACAGCAGTCCTGATTAAGAAACAGAGATTAATCAATGACTGTTTTCACTAAACATAATGTAAACTAGGCAAAAAATTAGGCAAAACATCATACATCATGTTAATTGGTCACCAGCTCACTTTTTGGAATTCAGAAGTGAAAAGAACTTAGAAATGAAAATATGGGGGAAAAAATAATGTGAAGAAGTTTCTATGATTCTAAAAAGACTATGATTCTAAAAATACAAAGGCTGAATAGACTTAGAATAAAAGATCATTCATGGCATAACGCTGTATTAGGATCTGTCTAAATGTATTTGTACATTAAGCAAAATTTCTGTCCCTTCTTTAGGGACAACCCAAAAAATGTTTCTTGAAAGGCTGATCCTGCATAATGGATGTCAATATAATTTTCTCCAACTGAATTTGTCAGTTACAGGACTTAATGATTAAGTAAGTCAAATTTCAATGAATCATGAAATCAGTTGTAGGCTGAGCATCTGTAAGACTGATTCTTACAGTTAAAGTGCTCTTTTTTTTTTTTCTCACGAGGAATTTAGGCTAAGGATGCATCTAAGCAGTCCAAAATTAGGTGAATGAATCTGAGTCAAAATATAGAATATCTTTACGAATTACACCCATTGCATGAATCCAAGATAATCGATTATTATTGATTAAAGTACTGAAAGTAAGACAATGACACTGTTTCAAATACTGTGGTAGAAGTCTAATCACTTTCTTGAACCTTGTAGGAACTATTACCGCAATGACTTTCTGAACTTTCCACCACTCAGCATGAGGCACAACATTGTTGAATGCAAACTAAATTTAAGCATTTAAGTTGGTTTTCCTGAACTCAGAGAGTTGCAAATGTGCTAACAATTCTGTACAAGTTGAAAGTTTTTGTCTTGTAAGCACAAAATCTATTGCAGCCAGAATCCTTCTTAAATGCCACCAGTACTGCAAGAAAAGTAATCCAGTTAATTAACAAAACACAACATCAAGTTGTAATCTTTTGAGTACAACTGAGTTTAGCTAAAATCATGCATGCACACCACTTTAAAAAGTTACAAGAGAAAGGCAGTTCTTGAATATTTCTTTATCTTAATTAATTTTTTTGTCAAACAGAGTAACAAGGAATTACTGCAAAATGCTCCAGTATGCCAGTGAGGTAAATATATACATCATGGTACTTGCACACACACTTAGTAAGAACAGCTAATTTCTAACTGTTGCACTGGTTATTCAGCAAGAAGTTAAGACCTAATTAAACAAAACAAACAGACTAAAAAGTGCTCAATAACTCAGGACCTCTGAAAAATCAACTGATTTATCTTTTTTAAGAATTTGATTTTTTTTATCTATCAAATATTACTTATTATCTCAGTAAAGTAAGGAAAGCAATTGGGAAAAAAAAGTGCTCTGCTCCATCAGGGGTTAACTCTTGTAAAATGTATTATTATTTCTCTCACAGACTTTATTATTTTCTTCACAGAGTTAGATAATGTTAAAGCACCTTTTTCTAAATTTTTTTTTCTATCCCACCTTTTACAGGCATTGATATGAAAGCTGAATTTGTGCATAACATGCCAAGTCTCTTGCAGCTGTCCTGAAGGTTTTCAGAAAAGTAACTTTCACACCTTTGCCCGTGTTTTATATAGAAAAGAGAAATCCCTACAAGTCAAAGCGACATGAACATGCCACACCTCAAATAACTTAGGGCATTTAAGTAATAAAAAAACCCCAAACAAGACAAATAGAAGTAGTTTAAGACTTTATAAACATTTAACATATGCTTCTCTAGAGAGTAACTGTACTGATTTCAGCATAATAAAAATTTCATCATACATTAAGATTTCATCTGGCCTACTCAGGAATAATTTGTAGTAATTTCCAATGTATTTTCACTCTTTCCTTTTCCTTTATTTCTCCAATGTGTGACACAGACTGGAATGGAAAGTATTCTGAAAAGGCCCAAAAGGACTGACCATACAGAAACTTGTAACAGAAATGAAATTAAAATTTAAGTTTTAGGGTGTTTATGCTCCTGTAACATTCAGGAAAAGGTTCTACTGGCAGATATTAATGTGCCTGTGCATGGAAGTACAGCCCGGAATACGGTGATTTACTGCTCTGTAAACTTTCAAGTCAAAAAAAAAGGAAGAAAAGAAGAAGTCATAGTCTCAAAAAAAATTTACCTTACTGCTCTATGGAGAAAAGAAAGTTTATGTAACTCACCAGTAAGAATTTCTTTCCTGACCTTGAAGGTATCAACAATGGGCGTGATAATGCCTTCAATGGTTCCAAACATACTTCCAAGACCCAAATTTACTAACATGAGAAAGAACATGACTGACCAGAAGGGAGAAGCAGGGAAGTGGGTCATTGCCTCTGTAAATGCTATAAAAGCTAAACCAGTTCCTTGAACTGCCTGTCAGTGAGGAAAAAAAATATTGTATCATTATTCACGAATTTTTTTTTGGTAGTGTGACAGCCTAACAAGTCTGACTTCGTGTTCATACAGTGTCACTGATTACATCTTCAAGGCAGAGTGGGAAATTGCTATCTAATATGTAATTCTTCCAATTCATACAATTTACTGAAACATGAGAATTTGTAAGTTGATTAGCATTAACACAGTTCTTTCATAGAATCATAAATTACTAGGTTTGAAGGTGTCTCATGGATCATCTGGTCCAAACTTTCTTGGCAAAAGCAGTCTAAACAAGATGGTCCAGCACCCTGTCCAGCTGAATCCTAAAGTGTCCAGTGACGTGGAAACGACCACTTCCACTGAGAGATTAGTCCAATGGCTGATTGCACTCATTATGAAGAATTTTCCTCTCATGTCCAATCAGAACTTCTTTCTCTCTTTCACTGATAATTTTGCTCTACTACAAAATACATTCTGTTTTCTCCAGTAAGCATATAAAGGATTTAATTTCTATACTTTTGTTTCAAATTTAAACAGCGGCCATAGCATAGAAAATTTAAAAGTCTAAGTCACCAATTTTATATTTTATCTTCAGACACTGGTGCAACTATATAGAAGTTAGTGTTTCAATCTGCAATTGCCTCTCTAAAGCTAGAAAATTTTAATTTCTGTTACAGATTTGGCTTAATGTAAGATTTCAAACCAGGATGATACTCATTAAACAACTACCTAATAAGTAGATAATGATTTTTTTAGTTTTAATGAAGTAGTATTTATATCTAATATTTTATCTTCACACTAGAATATCTTGCAGTCAGACACTGAATAGGTAACACCTCTGTCTAGTCTTTAGAAAAACCCTCATGCTCAATTCTTCTGAAAAACAGAGCTTAGAAAACTTATCACCTCCTGAGAAGAATGATATAATGATCAAAATATATTATAAATCAGTGAAGACTATATTAAGACATCAGACCCAAAAGTCCTGAAGTGAGCTGGAATGCAACCACATTTTCATCCAGGTCTTTACAGGTGCACAGCTCACAGAAAAACTGTGCTGATACTCTGTGTAGGTACACTTCACAGCTTACTTCAGGCTTACAAGTATTCATCTGTTCATAATCTCTGTATTCAAGACTTAATCTCACCTTGTCAAGCTCGTCTTCAATTTGACAAGATTTCAGACCAAGAGAATCAAATTGTTCTTCTTTGACTTTCTGTATAATGTCATAAACTAAATTGTAATCTTCTGCTGTAATGCTTGAGAAATTGATATGATGTGGGATCATATCTTGGCTGAGATTGCCCATTTTCAAAAGTTTTAAAATCTTCTCTGAATTTCTGTAAAACACAATAGAATAGAGAGAACAAACTCAGTGGTCTGTGTTAGTTCATAAATGAAATAAACCGTAAAAATAATTTAAAAAAAATAAATGGATATTCATACTGGGTAACACATTTTTCATTTATGATATTGGCTTTGAAGCCCAGAACTGCAAACACCACCAAAGTTGCCAGCACAGAAGTGAAAAAATTGATGAAGGACACCAGTACAGCATCAAAATGGCAGTTGTTGTCTCTCTTGTTGTAGCTTGAAAAGGCAATGACTCCACCAAATCCAAGCCCTAAGGCAAAGAACACCTGAGTAGCAGCTTCTCTCCAGACCTTGGGCTCCAGCATTATTTCAAGCTGTTTGAAATTAGATATAATATATGTCAGCTATAAAATGCATTTCTATTATATGAAAAAAACAACAGAATAAACCCTACATTATAAAAATGCTAATACTCCACTACAACCATATTTTCATTATGATAAAATGAAAGCTGAATGTGACCCCTGAAGTTGGCAAACTTTTGGGTCAGAATTTCTATTTCTTTTATATTATCTAAATATGGAAGAGACACATGCTATACAGTATGTTCCCAACAACGAGACACTACTGGAGCTATGTAACTGAAATAGCAGCTAGTTATAATGAGAAATAAGAGACTTATTTTTTTTACAGTACTCTGTCTTTTATTTACAGTATATTTACTGACTTCTGTTAGACTTAAGATGTATTTTAGAACTATCAACCCTCTTAATAAATGCAATGAGTATGATTAAAGTAGCTTTGTTGTTACTTTTCAAATGAACAAAAAAAAGGTGAACATGAGATAGAAATGCTTATATGGAATTCCATTACATGCAAATATGTAAAGCAAAACTAAATATATGAAATGAATGCCCGCCACCACAAGCTGTATAGTGCATGAGTCAAATCTCCTAAGTCAGATGCCTTGAACCTAGCCCTATGTTAAATGGGTCATGTATTTCAGAGGCAACTAAGCCTTTTATCAAAAACAGATCAACTGCATTGCTCCTTAAAAAAAAAACTAAAACCCTTTGTTACAAAGTTATGAGTCATCATCTGTCTATCTCAAATTCGTCTAGATACTGAATCACAAAAAAAGAAGTATAGAAGAACATATATATTTATTTAGAAATATATATATATTTAAACATCAGATTTGCTCAAGCTGATTCAGGGCCTCCATTAATGCAAGTGACTTTTATTTTCTTTAAGCCCTAGGTTTATTCATAAAAGTAAAACTAAAAAGCATCAGCATAGATGCCATCATTATTAGACTGACTGTCTTACTCTGAGGAGAAATAAATCTGCTATTGTAATAACATTTTGAATAAAATGTCAGTTTCCCATGGAGACAAAATATTTATTACAGATAGGCAGCAGAAAGCTTCTTTATTCACTTATATATAGCTGAAATACAACACAATTGGGAAAAGGTGTTTGTGACAATAAACATATTCCTGACTTACAATTTAGATAGTAACTACAATGCACAAGTGGCTACTGCACATAGTTCTCTGTATCACACTGTCATGCCAGAGCTTTCCCACCAGAGGGAGAGCAAGGAACATTCTTAACTGTAACAAATTCCTAATTGGTTGAAATATCAAAACACTTCTCATTTCCTGTAACATATCCTTTGGTACCATCAAAAGCAGTGTGGTTTTGGATACCTGTAGCCCAGACTTTCAAAATAAACTCTAGATTGATTTGCTATTAGGTATTGTATATGAAATTTTGGAGTCTCTGTACTTCAGCTTCATATAATCCTACAGCTGAACTGCAGTGGTTAAGTGGGCTTTTCACATACCTTTCTTTAGGTTTTCCATGAAGTTTCTTATTTAGAATTTCTGCTTTGTTTAACAGCTATTAACAAACAGAAATTCGCCCCTTCTACATTAGTCTTGCACTCTCACACCTGCACCAATGTGTGCCAGTCCTCTCCCGTGCTGGCATAACTCATGGCAATTTGCTGCAATCGCCTGGGCTCAAAATGTCATTTGCTCAGCTAACTAGGCTGAAAAGATGCTTCTACCTCTGCTCTCACATCTATCTACCTGGATAATTTTCATGCTAGATTGGTTTAGCACTCCTTTTTATAGCCTGGATGCCCAAATAAAGTGTTAGCACAGTGGAGTGAATGAAACAACAGGTGGGGGAGTCTGAATTTCTTCAGGTAGTCTCATATGAACCTACAGTCCAAATTAGTGCTCAAGTACAAAAAATGATAATGAAAATATTTTGTAAGGCTTATATTCACATATAATACACGTGACATACAGGCCTTCTAACTTCACATTTAAACCACAACTTAAATTTGAAAACAGAACTGGAAACTGTCAGAATAAATTAAGACTCAATTTTCTTTTGATATCATTTATATGAATAGTTGAAACAATTGTATAATTAAGTATAATGTAACTGTAAAGTAGGCACCAGCTGCAACTTATTTTAAGTATAACTCATGAAGCAGTGAATACTGAAGAGGTGTTGGTATCCAAGGGGAGTTTTTATATTTATTTTCCCTCCTCATCTAGTGGTACTTCTCCAGCCATAGAAAGTATTAACACTGTGGTTGAGAAACCAAATTGTATCTTAAAGAGGTCTGTATTTCACCTCCGCTGTAAACTTTCACTTGTTAGTAGGCATTACATGTCTCTCTTCCTCAGGTTTCCCAAATTTGCCTGAGCAGCCTGCAAGCTCCTGCACAAACATGACTCTCTAAAGTGGTGACAGTGAAAGTGGAACATGACTGTGTCAATGTGAGAGCTGACAAAGGCCATTTTTATAGGACGACAGTCCTCCAGACTCAAAACACCTGGAATCAAAACAACTGACAACACCCTGTCATCTGGCATTAGCCACTATGTGCATTGATTTTGATTATCTCTTTATTTAGCTTTCATTTTTGAAATAATAGTACTGTTCTTCTCAACTGTATTGTGGACTTGGTGTAAAGCCCATTTCACAATGCAATATGAAGCCCAGACTTACACATTCCTGAGCATGGCTCTGACTATTCAAACATGCTGTTCCTACAGCATAGATGTAGTTGAAAACATTTAGATAGGTGTGGGTAGAATTTATTTCTTCAAGCTAAACAGTGATTCATACCATCCCTTATCACCTCCGTAGTTAAAAAACCTGAAGATGTGTAAGGCATGTTCCTGGCAAAAATATTGGCAGTAAAAAAATATATGCTTAGAACTGCTGCTATCTTGGCATAAGGAAATTGATAAGGAAAACTGAGTGGCGACTATTTACACTACTTTACTATTAAATATAGGTCGCCTGTACTTTGGGCTACTATGTAAACAGCTTTCATTTTTTTCTAAAAAGGAGGGAAAAAATGGTCTTTTTCAAAAGGAACAAGTTAATTATGTATGATAGTTCAGAGTAAGGCAATGACTACCAAGAACTAGACATTTCAGTATTAGAAAATGGCAAACTTCTCTTTTCAGTATTTAGAGCTCTCTACACTTCCTGAATCCACTAAACTGCAGTCTCAGTTGTTTAGCTCTGTAGAGACGTGTAACTCTGGGAACCCTTTATCTAAGAGAGGTAACTCTACAGACCCTTGGAACACCTAGAGCCTTTGGACTTTAGGGCTTGGTAGCGTGCCACTGAGATAAACAAAAATTTTGCAATTGAAGCAAACAGAAATACAGCCAAATGTTCTATGAAAACAATAAGCTTAAATGAGAGCTTTCATAAATGGTCAAATTGCCAGTGAAACTTTAATACCCTGCAAACAGAAATTAAGTACATACCTTAGGGGTGAACATGTGACGAATTCCATCCACTGACCCATTAAGGAGCAGTCCTCTGATCAGAAAGCATAAAAGTACCACATATGGAAAAAGGGAACTAAAATACATGATCTGAAATACAAGAAGGTAAGAAAAAATGTAACATGACCTTTAACATGGACTTTCTTTTCAATAGATTCATTCATTACACAATATCCTTTGGATATATGACTGAATCAATAATCATATGCTCTAAGAAATACGCAGAACACTTCCCATTCCCCTTCTCTCTGCAGAAGAAAGCAAAATCACATGATTGTAAAAGAAACTAAATTCTGTACTGTACAAAAGCAATACAATTGCCTGATGTATTTATCACTAACTGATAAAGAGCCACTGGACTTCCACGGGAATTCAGTATTAATTCAATGAGATGAAAACAAAACAGAAGAAAAGTGTTGCAGAAATGCTTCTCTTTACAAAAGCACTTTGACTGGGCATGGCAAAGGTATGCAGCGTGAATAGAAACAAATTTTGTCTTCAGAAGGAAAGGAGACAAGAAGCAATAGAAAGTTCAGGACCAATTTTTATTAATTCAATCACTAAGTAATGCTTACTGTCAAAACAACAAAAAATAGTAATCAAATCTGACCTTTCATTACCCATCACTGAAAAGAAAATTTATTCTGTACAGTTTAGTAAAATGATTCCTTAAACCTGCTACATATTTCTTTAACTGAAATGCCCCAAGGAGGTCACAGAAATTGCCATGTCAGTGACAAACTTTTTAATAGCAAAGAATTTTGCTATTGGGACAAATTATTTTTTCTCTGAAAATTCCACAGAGATCAACAGATCTAGCAAATCTTTCACCAGCAAATCCAGCTGGCTGCATGTAAAGGAAAGAAGTCAAGGTATCAGTATTCAGATGCAAAAGGATGGTAAGTCATTAGTCAAAAGAAACAATCCAGAATCCTG
This sequence comes from Promerops cafer, assembly GCA_013398275.1. NCBI lineage: Eukaryota > Metazoa > Chordata > Aves > Passeriformes > Nectariniidae > Promerops > Promerops cafer. The sequence continues at coordinate 830,412 of VZSE01010345.1, forward strand.
GAAAGCAGCTGTGTTAACACCAGAAGCTTGCTTATGTGAATGCACTGCAGTGATACGGTGAGTACGTATGGAAACTTATTTCCTTAGACGCTCAAAACACAGAGACACATGCTGCCCAATAAAGCTGAGGTACAGTTACATGCAACAATTATGCTGATGAGAAGCAAAACGATCCTTCTTCAGATCTCAATTCCCACTAAATTACTACCATTTCCAATAAAATGATAGAATTTCAATCCTTTACTAATACTCCTCCTACTTGAGATTATACAAATGCAGGAGTGAGTCAAAGCACTAAACCTGCTCCTACAGATTTCATGAGAGTAAACAGAGGGTTTGGTGACAAGAAAGGTCCTGAAATGCTTCAAAATAAAACAATGTCATGCAGGTAAACAGTATACTCACTTTGCCTGAAGACTGAATGCCTTTGATCATGGCTAAGCATACCATGACCCAGGCAGCCAGCAAGCAGATAGTCATCTTCCAATTTAAACCCCCACTCTCTGACAGAGAGCTGGAAATATTCAGTGCTTCTCTGTACCAGTAATAAGTGGTTGCAGAACTTTTTTCACACTCTGGCTCCACAACTGTCAAAGAGATGTTAGCAAGTAAAGAATGGGTTTAGGAGAGATATTCCACAACAATGTTCTACCACTTCTCAATATTTCTAATTGTGCCATCATCATTTATTAAGAAACTAAACTCACAGAACAGTCTTAAGACATTGTCTAAAAGAAAAAGTGACTGCTATCAGTGAAAGCTTCTGGGTATATCCTTTAAAACATCCTTTTGGGATAACATATTTATCAGCATTATGATTAATCCTACTCCAAGGCAGAATTTATTTCTCACTTCAGAGCTAAACAGTAGGCAGGCTTAGATGAAGGTACATATTCCATTTATCACACATAAAATTACATTTTCTGCATATGATACTATGAATTAAAAACTATGAAAACTATCTCTCTGCAATGAACACAAATTCAAAAACATATGGAAAACAAATCACTGTGTCTGCTTTGGTATGACACTCAAATAAACAGGGACTTAATTACCATTATAAACAATAAAATAATAACATAATGATACCAAAGTGACGAGAAAAGGTAAGAAATGGTTCCTACACAGATATATTTAATGAAAGTTGCTATGTATATTCCAGAAGTGATTCTTTGGATCACACTGTAATTCTGCTATACTCATGTTACCAAACAGTTTAAGAAACTGTGTGTATCTAGACATGTAACACATAAATAGGAAGATTTCTTCAGAGAAAATATTTACTTAAGTTCTTTACAAATTATTTATACCTGACAATCAACCATACATGTAAGCATGTCCTGAGTCAAGATAATTAATGGAAAAAAAGGGGAAAACACAGTGATTTTAAGAAACTCAACACAGATGACAGATCTTCACTGAAATAATCTATTAGAAGTGGTAAGATGTTTTCAAATATAATAGTTTTCTTTTTTTAAGCTTAGTTCAGATGGCCTCTGCTCAAGTTAGGCTGACACACTCTATCTTAATATTTAGGAATAATAAGAGTACATAAACAACCACTGCTGCTCAATTAATGGACAGTAGCTTGTGGAACACAGTCAGTTTGACTGCGTGTCAATATTCACAAATACTATTTCCATATAATAACTGAAGCAAACAACTCTGGAAAAGACACTACAAGAAGGTACAACTTTTCAAACATCCCTGGTTGCTCTTTATTCAAGGGGTAAATGAACCCACAAAAGATAATTAAAGAAAATTTAGGATCTGAAACAAAAGGAAACTAAAAGAAGAAATAATTCATATTTCAATTGCAATAATAATACAAAATGTGTACTGTTACAAGATAACCAAACCCAAGGGATAAGGAACTTTTCATGCTGTTATAGAATATGCCCATAAAAGATGATCTCATTACAGCAAAACTCAAAGGACTAATTATCTCATTTCTACTAATTTACAAAGAAAACAGTGCTCTTATCACTTGCATTTCATTGATATTTACAGTTTTCCATTTTCTCCTTTGTTAGTAAACCAACAACTTTTTGCCAGGAAGTATCCTACTAGTTGGAATGTAAAAATATCCTTTCACCTTTGTTTTTACCAAGTACAAAAAGCAGTATCAACATAAGAAAAAAAAGCTAAGATTTTCTTTTCTGAAACACATTAAATAGCATTGTCCTAATTTCATTGCTCTTTAAAACGCTGTTGACAGTGATGCTTCTTTCCAAATACAGTGTACTTGTCTTAGATGAAGCTTTTGTTGTATTTTTTCAAGTATTATAACGTGACATCTTAATAAGACAGAAAACCACTTTTGCATAGAACACTTTTGCACACAAGTATCTTCTTGAATTGTGGTTTTTCTCCTTTTTGTTTGAAAATCTCAAATTTTATATACTTTATATGATTTTTAAGAACCTTATGTTAACATAGACTTACAGGTATGAGATCCATTTTTAACTAAAGGACATTGGTCCCAAGGTAACGGATGCTGAAAAGACTGGGAAAAGTAAAAGAGACTCCATCCAATAATGACATTGTAGTACAGGGCCACAAAGAAGCACACCTAGTAAAAATAAAAAAAAAACAACCAAAAAGTTACATTTATGAAGTAAATAAAAAAATCCCTGTTGAACTTCAGCATATTTCTGTACATCAGTCAATGAACCTAAGTTTAATTCAACTAAATCAGAAGAAGAAGGGAACAACGTGTCCCATTAAAGTACCTGACATTTTCTAAATTTTCACTTTCCTCCGTATTTATTTATGTTACACCTATACTTTTACAGGCATTTTTCCTCCAGAAAACTACTCTGTTCCACAGTTCCTAATTTCAATGGAATCACAAAATACAAGTTGACTGACTTAACAGCCACATATATATCAACAGTTTTAATGGATCAATTCAAGTTCTGACTGACCTTGATGCCCAGCTATAAATCAATGGCCTTTCCCTGCAGCAAAACAGGAAGTCTAAATCATAACATCTGGAAGCAAACACGCAATGTTAAAAAACTTACTACGCAGCTTGCAAATCCAATTCCTCCGAGTTTGGGGCTGATATAATTCCACACACCAATACTCCCTCGACGGATCCTCTGCCCGACAGCAAGCTCCAAGAAAAATAGTGGAATCCCTATTATCAGTAGCAAGATTAAGTATGGCACAAGATAGGCACCTATGAGAGGAACAAAGTATAAATCAGAGTAAATGGAAGAAGAGGAAGAACTTGACAGAACAAATGTGAAAATTTCTAATAGCTTCAAACTTGTAGTGTCCTTCATTGCAAAGCTTTTTTGATCACATGCAAGAGTAATTTTAGCTGAACCTTGGTCATAAGTCTTTTAAGATATCAAAAACCCAAAGACACCTAATTTATGCTGTAAACACTGTTACATGTTTGAGACAAGCCTTACTGCAAGTGAGATATTACTGAAATGAGTTGTTTGAAATGTTGGACATTTAATCAAACTTTTTAGAAATACAGAATCATCGGGAGCTGAATCAACACTTCTTAAAAAACCTTACAGCTTGACTTGTAACAGAGCAGCAAGACTGAATATAAAGGAAATAAAGAAAATACTCTGTACACAACAATCTGAGTTAGCTTCAATCGTAAGAAATTTCAGAAGATATCTCTTGATTTCTCCATTTCTCAGATGCTCAGAAAGGGGATTTCATACTGTACATAATAATGATGCTACACAGCTAAGCAAGAAAACTGTATCAGCCTGCTGCTACAAGGCTCCAGACAGAAACCAGAGACATGAGGTGGAAGCGAAATGGAGTATTGTAGATCTGTATCTTGCAGTACTCACCAACTCTCTTCTTCAAGTCATATTTGAAAACGCAACCGTAACTTCACCTTTACATAAACATACATATAAAAAGCAATTCCTCTTTTTTAAGGTCTTATTCCCAGGAACTGATCATACACAATTCTAGCTTAAGGATGCATCTCCATTTATTTCAGGAAGTCTGACTGCAAGCAAATATATCCATACACTAAGCGCACTGACAAGTTCCAAGCCTAACTCCCTCCTTGGTGTTGTGGAGTATTTAGTACCAGAGCTAACAAAACATGCAGGCATCAGCAATAAGCAACGTGGCACCTGACTTTGTGTGGCTCTTACGCTGCAATACAGACCCCTGTGCTGGACAGCTAACTCAAAGGCCTTAGATAGTTTCCGTTCCGAGCTATTATAAGGCTAAGGAAAAATCTTTGAGAGATGCAGACTGCAGTGTGTTGAAGCAAGCTACAGAACAAAGATCTAAAGACCTCATCAGAGCTGCTAACTTGTATAATCAATGGCTATATCCCATGATGAACGAGAAGCTGAGCAAAATTCAGTAACCAATTTGGCATTTAACCTCAACTCCAGCGAAGTCGTATATCAAGTTCCCTCATCCAGGGTTAAATTTCAAGGGCTTTTTTAGGAATCTATCAAAATGCACTGGCACTTTCATATCCTTAGTGGGCTATTTATCTCATGGAATACAGTTTATTATAGAAAAGCTAAACTTTCCTAGGCTGTGCAGGAGGTCTCAGATGTTCTGGTAGCATTTGTTTCTGTTTAGGTCCACTTGCTATTTTGCTTCTCATGAAGTACACACTAATTGGACATCCCTTTCCATTACAAAGACCTTATAAAGATATTAATCATGGAGTAACTGCAGTCTTGAGTTCAAGACTAGGGGCAAAAAAAGAAGAAATAAAATCTGAGAAAAATGGGAGCCCCAACATAAGATATTGACCTCCTGGAATGAGTCCAGAGGCACGAAGTTGATCAAAGGACTGAAAAACAGACCTGGGAAAGTCACGGTTATTCAGCCTGGAGAAGAGACGGTTCTGGAGAGACCTTACAAAACTTTATAGTAGTACCTAAAGGGGACCTACAAGAGAGCTGGAGACCTTTAATAAGGGTATGTAGTGACAGGGTAAGGGGGAATGGCCTTTAGATGAAGGAGGGTAGATTTAGATTAGATATTAGGAAGAAATTCTTTACTATGAGGTTGATTGGGCACTGGAACAGGTTGCCCAGGGAGGTTTTGAACTCCCCATCCCTAGAACTGTTCAAGGCCAATTGGATGGGGTTCTGAGTAACCTGGTCTGGTGGAAGTTTCCTTGCCTATGGCAGGGCAGTTTGAACTAGATGATCTTAAAGGTCTCTTCCAAACCAAACTATCCTATGATTCCATGAAAAACTACTGGCGCACCAGACCAAGAATATTAAACTCATGTACCTCAGAGTCTATAGGCTATGTCATCAATGAAGTAACTCCTATATTTTATTTTCATGACATGATAATATGCTGTACAATGATATTGTCTGACAGTGTCTACTGAAGCACTGTTTTTACTGAGGTAGCAGCTACATTCCTATTCAGTACTTTGACATCTCTCACAGTTCATCTTCTATGTGCACATAATGGAAAGAATGCAAAGGATTTACCTTCTATTAAGAAAAGAGACAGAAAAAAATAAATGTGAGGAAAACTGAGGAACAGAGCAACAACCACATTGCAAAATGAGGGGGGCCATCTGTCTTAAAAACATATAACACAGAAACCATTGAACACCCCTGACTGACTCTCAAAATTTCTGCAAGATAGAATTTACATTGCAAGTGAGAAGATTTGGCATCATTGTCTTTAAAAAATCTGCTCATACAATTCATTGAAAGCCAACAGTACACAAGTGTTATATCATATAATGCTACTGTAAATGATACCTTAGATCTTAATTAGACAGATGTGGCAAAGCTGAGCAGAGACAAACCTCAAAAAAATTGGGGCCTAGTGACTTACCCTGTATCCCACTGGATGACTGTACTAGAGCAGGAACTGAACCCAGCTCTTCAGTGTCCCAGTCCACAACCTTAATCACAAGGCTGCAAAGTTAAGCACATGTTTAAAGACTGGGCTGATGTGGGTGTTTTATGGTGCAGTATCAACGTAAATTGCAAGGTTTATCAGTTAGATTCTAGTAAATGAGTTAAATAAATGTGGTGTTAAATCCACATTACATTAGACATGACAACTCTGTAATTCAGTGGGTAGCCAGACAGCAGAGTTCACCTCTATACTGCTAGATTTGTGCAAAGCACCTGAAGTGCTGGTTCTTCTGATTATTCAAACCTCCTGAGCTTCCTTCTGATCTTGCTCCTGTCGCCAAACGACATAATGGAGAACTGTGCATGTGTGAGTTTCAGTACCATAAAGCTTGGACATAGCTGGATTATACAATTATCACAGCTGCAAAGGGCTGCTGTGCCTCACAGTCAACATGAAACCACAGCATCTCTGGGCAAGTATTTTGCTGAAGTCTTCCCTTGAAGCTAGACATACTTCAAAGAACTCTAAGACATCCTCACTTCATCCTAAAAAAGGATCACTATGGAAACATCTCAGTATGTCTCTTACTTGCCTGTGCATGAAAACATGGGTCCTTGCAGTTCCAATACTGGATAAGGACCATTCTAATTTGAATTTGAATAATAAATTGACCTTGAAAAATATCCTACAATCAGTCGTCTGCTACACCTATCAGCTACACTGGTTTCTGAAGATTACAATCCTGTGTAGTTCAAGATCCCCAGGTCTCCTTTCTAAATTTACAAAATTATTCAACTATAAATCACTTTTTTTTGCCTGTTTTTGTCTTATACATTGGCTTTCATATTAAAAAAATCATCTCAGTAAGAAAAAAAACCCCTCATCCTTCTTCACTAGAATGAATGACAAAGTTATAAAAGATTTCATGAAGAGTTCATGATTGTTAAAACTGTGCACAGCACTGCTTTGACATCCTAATTTTTTTATTTTATCAAGCAACAGAATGGGATAGCTGGCAAATTGTCTTTCTTGAGATTACCATAAGCACTGCATTTGGCAACATTATTGATAAAAGTGGAATAATGACATTAGTTTTGATTTAAGCTCTTAAAAATGCTCAAAAAAATTAATAAAATTACATGATTCATTAGTATTAAAAGAGTTGGAAAATACTTTCAAAAGCAATAACACAAGGCAACATAACAATTACCACCTTGATACTACAGAAGACCCAGAAACGCCTATCAATTCTTGATTCAACCTGAAAAACTTACTAACTTTCCACATTTGTTTCAGCTGCTGCTGTGATTTTAATTAAGTCTGGTGTCTGATTTAATTCTTATTCAATCAAGGTGAAGTTTACTACTGTCTTGAAGAGAGATCCCAGCTCTTATCACTTACTAGACACTTACTAACAGAATGCAAGCAAGAAGCTGACATTCAGATGAAGATAAACTTATTTTCAATGTCAAATGCGAAAATTTTCAAAATTATGACAAGTGAGCAACAAAACACTGTAAGTTAACAGTATACTAAGCTTCAGTAAGTAAAATTATTTACCACTACAAAATGGAAACTGCTTTTTTCAGGAAAACTCTGATAAATGGTTTCATGTTTAACCTTAGGTTTAGAGTCCATCCTACTGATAGGATAGTCTTCCTGTCACTAGTTTCAGTTTCAGTATGTTCAGGTGTGCCTGTTTACAAAACCCTGCTTTTAAGGGTGACTATCACCTTAGCCAATTAGCTTCAATGAAGAATTACACTTGCAAAATAGAAACAAAACATTTTCAGTACACTAAAGTACAACTATATTTTGAGTCTGATAATACTGAACTCAAAAAATTATACTGTCGTCATCAGTGAACTCAAGGCACCGAATATAAATTACTGATCCAAAAGCTACATAATAAAGCCTCTGAATCCATACTCAAGTGCTGGAATACAAGGGAATACTTGCTTTGCTCCCATTTCTCTTGGATTAGTTAGCTTCTAACAGAACACTGCAGAGGAAAAAGCACAACCGCCGTGCTTTTTCATTAGACCACAGAACTTTAATGTCAATCTGCTGGTATTTCAGTAAAAAATTCAGACTACTTAACTGTAAAAATTCACGAAGAGACTCTACCGAGGTCAATCTTTTCAAAACATAATGACACTATAATCTGCTACAATTTTTCCTATTTTGCTCACAGCTTTTACCTGTAATTGTTTAGTAGTTTTTTCAACTTTTTACATCACAGAGATATTAAAAAAGACTTACCTTAAAAAAAAGGAAGAAAAATCAGAAAAATTAAGTTAATGCTCACAAAAATGCAACACAAAATCTTTGAGCATGTAGTACCTTGTAGACTCCTCACTTTTCTTTAAAGCAACACTCAGTCATTTTAGCAGAGGAGCTAATTTAATTTGCTTTTGTTACTTCTAATTATGTAACAATATCACTGTACCTCTGCTAATCCTAAAGGGAAATAACAACCAAACAGAAAAAACTTCAAATGTTTTCTGTTTGAAAATAGTGAAAGGTGTGCAAGCTGTCCTCCAGATGACAGTTAGGAGCAGCAGGAAATTATAAATCTAGCTTGTCACTATTTATGAGCATCTTGGCAAGACTGGATAGACCTGAGCAGTTCATTTTTAAGGCTATCAACCACAGGAAGCTGAGGTAGCTCTTGAACCTATGTTATGCTAACAGAGATTATGAAATTGTTATATAGGAACTGTGCTTATCTGAACAAACACACATATTCACCTTCACATAGTAAAGGAGGAATAAACAAATCCTGCAGTGCAAAAATGAACCTGAGCATACTCAGCTCCAGCACAAATCACCTTTATCAAGATTTAAGGGTGGAACAGCTTTTTTCTCTCTTAGGCTACAAAGAGTGGAAGAGGTGCCCTAAGCGCCAGATGGGGTCTGGCATTGCCTGCCAGCAGTAAGAAGCGCCCGTGGTGAGGACAGAAATCTACAGTCAGTTCCTCAAAACTTTACTGAACATCTTCAGCCCCTCTTTCACAAAGCCTAAAACTCCTTTGTGCCATCCCTCTCAAAGTCAAGAAAACCAGCACCCTCGAGTGCTCTCAGTCTGCTCCCCGACTCTTTTTTCCACTCGATACATTCGGCATTACAGCTACATCCCCAGTGTGGATCCAAGTACATCCCAGCTGCGTACCAGCCTTTTCTCTCTCACCTCTCCCAACAAACATTTTTCTGGGAATAAGACAAGTGTGAAAGTCAGCAAACAGCTACCCAGTCTAGCTGTAACTTAGTTAACTATAAAAAATACCAGATATTACCCTAAATATTTATGAGTTGCTATGAATTAAAGCAACCGGAGTAAGTGTTAAATAAAAGAAATAAATTGAAGGAAGCTGGTTTGGTGGAGCAGACCAGACCCAGAAACGGAGACTGCAAAGACATTTACAGATATCCAAATTCTCACTGCAGCGTAGCGCTACTCAAGTTACTTTTAAAGATGGTATCACAGGTATCTCATTGAAGCAGTAGAGAGCTCTGACGTTAGGAGTGTCATTATACCACAGGCCACAGCCATAAAAAAACTAAATCTCTATTGAAAACGGTGGGAAACACACAATTTTTTCTCCACAAAATTCTCGAATAACATGTATCTATTTGGGCTAACCTTTCTGTGTCTTATCTATGCTTATTTTGCTGTTCTTGTAACAGAATTAAAAAAAAAAAAAAGACAAAAATGAAGATTACTACACAGTTAGGATTTGCCTTTTAGTGGCGGCTCTAGTGTTGTAAGAAGGCTGTGAAGGAAACTAATGAGTAACTATGGTTTTTACTTCTTTTTGGTTTAAATTGGAACTGGATTTATTGGTTTACTACGTTTTAATTTACTTCCCTCCCCTCAAACGGTATTTTCCAGATACAAGTTCCCTAAACACAGGGAAGAAAATGAAGGTCTAAACTGAAGGTGGAGACCTAGTCATACCCTTTACTGAAGCAGCTCTAAAGAAAAATTCAGAGAAAGTTTACCTTCTATCAAGAGACTTCAACAGGTATTTATAGTAAAGCTTTATCAGCAGAAGATTACAGAACAGTTCTCACACTGATATTTACATGGGTTACATAAAACCACTCTAATTTTACCGAGAATGCTTATTTGAAACAATATGTGTAGCAGAAAACAGAATCTCATATAAAATGTGTGTAGGTTTACTTACCACGTGTTTGAAGTTTTCACTCCCTCCCCCTATTCTTCTATGCACGTGTAACAATTATCTGTCCATCTGCACACACATACAGGCACCAATGTACTTTACCTATTTCCAAGTTTTGTTTATGATTAACTTGAAAACCAAGCAAGCTTCAGCTCTAATGATCAAGTCCTTTTCTCTGTTGTTCAGAAGGCTGCCATTTGCTAAAATGGCGCAAAATTATTGTTAAAAGCCAAATACACCCTTGTCTCAGCGTGTGCAGAAAACATTGCTTCTCCACAGACTGTGTTATACATCCAATTTCCTGCAATCACAGCAGAGGAGAAAACAACTACAATCTCAAGTGACACCACAGTTACTTTTTCAAGTTTGATTAATGAAGTGTCATAATCCTTGAAGATTGGCTGGTTTACTGTTTTAGGGGTTTTTTTGTTTTTTTTTTCTGAAATGTGACATTATTAACTAACTTAATTCATTTCTATTTGACCAGAATTAAATTTACCCTCACTGAAAGAGTAATTTTAAAAGCACCTGAGGGCATGAAACCAACAGCCCAAGGAGCACACCAATGGATCCCTTCTTTTGGTTCAAAGGAGAATCCAAATGGCTTGCAAAATTCCTAACTACATTAGACACAGACTTTCAAAGCAGCACAACTACACAAAATAAACTGCTGTAGTCCATTACCCTTGAGATTACATCTTGACATCATACTTTAAATCAATCAGTAAATGACCTCCTCTCCAGAATAAAAAAGAAAAAAACTTAAGAGACAGAAAAACTGAAATGATAGTAAAAAAAAATCAGTAACTAGATATAAAAGAATTTAAGTTAATCCTGAAGATAGAATATTTGAAAATACAAACTTAATTTTTAGTGCTTGAATTGAGAGAAAATAAATAAAGAATTACACTTTTATCATATTCTAGGCTCATTTCTATAGTCCTCAATTACATCAGTTGTATCATTCAGCTTTTAAAAAAGCAGCAGGCGTAGAATGTTTTTTTTCATTTTCTCTACACATTCACTTTCTGTATCATAAAAAGTGACAGATTTGTTTTGAATTCAGCTTAGTAATTAGCTACAATAATGTACATTAATGTAGTATATTTGGGTATGGTATAGCATTGGATGAAATAGTAATCCTGCATTCATAGAGGAAGGAAAGTCTCCAGCCTCATACTTCAAACTACATCCAAGACCAGAGATGGTCAACTAACAAGCAGCTTGATGTCACTGTTTTAAGTGAAAGGTACCTTGTTATTTACAAAAACAGTAAACTGTCTAACAGCACAAAAACAGATGCAGTCTCTTAATGAAATTATTTAAATTATTTATCTTCATAAAAAATTAAAATAAAAAGAAAAATAAAAAGGAAAAAACCCACTACTTTTTCCCTCCCAGAGTATTTTGAAGTTCTTGCCAGAAGTAAATCATGATCAAATGGCCAGGAGCTAAAAGCAATTAGAAAGTAAAGGTGTGAAACTTAGTAACACTAAATACTAAAAGACCAAACGCTGCTTTGGTCTTTAAAGTGGTTGTAGTTTTAATGCCTTGATTTACTGTCAAAGTACTATAAAGAACACTTAAGCACAATAACCAGGTCCTAAACAATGCAACCCTCCATAATTATATGTTATGGGTAGCCACTGGTTTGAGCAGTAGCTAAGGTTGTATTAAGACCTTTCTATCCTAAAATGAGGAAATGGCATCTTAGAAGAATCTGCTACTTAATTTAACAAATGCATCTTTCTAAATAAAAAGAATGTGTGTTTTTCCTCATCGGCTCTGGCAAAAACTAAAAGAAAAAACCTGACATGCTGGAGCAGGTTTGACTGTGGCTCTCTCTGCTAACTTTGAAATCTGAAATGTTAGCATCATCATCTAGGTACAACTAGCTGTATCACAAAACTTACCTCCACCATTCTTCTGACACAGATAGGGGAATCGCCACACATTCCCCAATCCCACAGAAAATCCAACTTGTGCCAGAATATATTGGAGTTTGCTGTTCCAAGCAGGTCTTTCATCTTCTACATCTGAGCCTTCTTCAACATCTACATCTTTTTCCTCCTGATCATCAACCATAAGTTCACTCTTCTTGAAGGCATCATCTGAAGAGTCCTCATTGGAGAGCAGGTCCTTAACTGACTCAATGACCTCATCATCTAGTTCTCTTTTCACTACCTTGCTGTTCTTAGGCATTTGTAATTTGAAACAAACAGCAAGGAGATGATGTTTAGCTGAGACAGATGGACACTGAAGTAGACTCTCCCTCTGCTTGGGAAAAAATAGTGAATAAAAGGACTGAAGATGGTGCCTGATGAGTCCTTGATACCAGGGAATCAAGAGTAAGGACTTCTGTTTCTGAACACTTGTTCTACTGAAAGTATCTGTGGAAAAAAAAATTAAAAAGGATATTATATTATTATGCAGAAGAAACGTAATTTTGAAATCGTGTGCTTTGTTTTACCCATTTTTGCATATCTCAATTATTTGACAAGAGGAGAAAACAAGAAGTAAGGGATGTTAAACCACTTTCAAATTGCAGGGAGTAAGTCCACTATTTGGTCTAAAAGATTTTATAAAATACATTTCATTCACTTGTTAAGGGTTTTGTTTTTGTTTAGTTCCTAAGGGCTGAAAGGCTAACTGCTCATATTTTGATACCATAACAAGATTCTTCTTATCAGGCATAGAAGGGTATGCACTTTACGTAAAATACAGGAACCCAACTCCATTACTTCCTGACTTAATAGCTGTACTTGAATTTATTAAAAGTATATTTTAACCAAAGTAAATTAAGTTTTTCAGACCATTTCAGAAAGTCATGCAGCAATTAAAATTTTGATAGAGAGGATGCACCTAGTAGCTCAAAAGCAATGGTGACTTTTCTTGTTATTCTTCATCCTGGAATATATAATCACAGTCATAGTTTGAAAGGAGAGATGCTCATCTCCTATAAGCTTTGATGCTTTAGATACTTTTAATTATTTCCTGTTTCTAAGAAACTATCTGAAGTATTTGAAATGCCAAATCTATTTTAAAACCCTACTGTTTCAAATGTGTATGTACAGACACAAAAACGCCTGCGTTTGAATACATGTTTTTCTTAAACACAATCATTTAAAAAGACAGACTAGCTTGCAGCTGCCATACAAAAGGTAACCGTAAGATTTTGGGGAGGAATGTTTCTCAATAAATTCTTCACTAATCACATGGGATAAAACTAGGGTGTGCAAAGCCATCTGCACAATTAAGAGTCTTAAAAGGGATTTAGATTATGTGTTAAGCTTCATGAGAGCTCTAAAGAGGGCTTCTGTAAGGAATACACAAGAAGTCTAATCAAGAACTGCCAACTGATGAGAATCAGAAATTACTTCAGGAAACATGAGACCTCACAGCTTTTGCTCATGGACTTGCTGCAACATCTGCTCCATAGTATGAAGGCTGCATCATGTCCTGACAAAATCCCATGCAGTGGAGAACTGCAAGGTACTGCTCGCACAGTCATTGAGAGGTCAAGCACCTCACGGCTGCTCCCGTGCCAGACCCAAAAGAAAGACATTAAGCCACTGGAACCCAGCCCATAGCTTATCAAGATGAGACTGCACAGCACCAGAAATAAAACCTCTGCCACCACAAGTATTATCACCAGCCTCCCAGCCAAGAGGGCAATTACTTTTTCCAAGAATTTCCAAGGATTTGGAAGTTGAAGTTCACTCCAGTTGCCTACTGAACTCCATCATCCCCTTTGCAGTGATTCCCTAGACTCCGGTCACTGTCTTCTCACTTTCCCTTCTGTTACTGCCTCCTCTCAGCAACTCTAGCTCTGGCAGTCAGCCCCATTTTTTTAAGCATAGTAGAACCTACCTGGCTTGTGATCTGCTTCATGTTCATCACTGTCACTAAAGGGTTCAGGGTCCTATAAACCCTCCTTCTGACATGCAGTGGGACTCTAGCACCCGCCTTTGCTTTGACTGATACCAGTTCTTCCAAAAAAAAAGAAAAAAAAGTTAAGATAAGTCCTAATACTCTATCCTGTATATCTGGGCTAAATGAATGCCTGTGTGGGCCTCTTTTCATCTGTTCTGTCTTTTGCATTGCAGTCTTCAAAGGACTACACCCTCTTCTAGTTCATACATGATTCAGGGGCTCTTAGTTCTGACTGAGATACCTACGTAGAATCAAAATGCAAACTTAATACATTAAGTTAAAGCATTTAAGCCATCCTAATGGAGTTTTGGGACTATAAGCCACAGCATCTGGTACTTCAAACATTACTTTTAGTCACATTTCAACCTTTTTTTTCCCCTTTGTTCCACTGATGTAAATTAGAAAGCAGCTTCTCAGTTCCAGTAATTAGTAATAAGTTCAGGGATTACATTAAAATGAAACAGCTGCACGTGTGAAACGTGTGAAACCAGTATTTGTCTGTAAGTCTGAAATCCTTCTGTAACTGTAGTAACAAAAAGAGATTTTCAGTCAAAAAGACACAAGCCATCCATCAGTATTTCCTGAAATGTCTTAAAAGGTCATACCTGTTTTTAATTAAAGACAGAGTAACTTGCAGAGCAGCAATATGATTGATCTGGAGATCTCACTGATGAGTCAATTCCAACAAAAACTGCACCACTCTTTCCTGTTATGCATTAAACACTGCACTGCTACACTTCAGGACAAACTGGGCCTGAGACCTTTACTCCTAGCACAGCATCATAATTTCCCTTTCATCAACCTTCCACTAAGCAGTATGTTATCCACAGAAAAAACACTGTATAGACTTGCAACATTTGCAGCAGGGCTTGAGCAAATGTGGGAGGCAAGCTCAGCAGACTGCTGCATGGTTCCAACAGGACTGCTGTCCTAATTCAACACATTATCACTGGCCAGCCAGCCTGCACCAAGGATGGAGGATAGTCCTTCCGGACACATCACAAATCCAAAGGCACTCTCCTACTGTCAGATTTAACAACTTCTGTCTGTATTAAAGGAGCTGGTACTAAAGCAAATAAGGGGTCCTCACTACCATCGGGTACAAATGTTTGAAGTATGGTCCCAGCTGGTTTGTGCAAGGAGTGTACTGCTCTGTGCTTGCCACTCCCAGAACATAATCAGTGACATGCACAGAAGCCTCTCTTTGACCCAGAACAAACCTGCACAGAAGACTGGTATCAAACTACTCAGCTCGCACTAGGTCTAGACATGAATGCTCCGGTGTGAAGTCTGAATAGGGAGAAAGAGCAGAGTTACTCACCAGCACTGTTTAGCTAAACACCAACCACTGAAAAAGCTTTCTTTTCTTTTCTTTTTCCTCATCAGAGTATTGAATTTGAGCACTTCACCATATGAAATGCTATTCTATGTTCCCCTATCATTTGGATGTAGTCCAAAATTGAAGTTCATCATCATTAAACTAAGAAATATCACATCAAATTCTGTTAAACATCTTCAGTTAGTTCCAGTACTTGTTACCTTCTACACTGCCTTCTACAGAAATACAGCACTATGTGATGAGATAGGCAATTTTGTAAATCCTTAGTAAAATGGTGATTTATTATGTATGTTTTTAAATGCCACTTAGGAGAAACTACCATTATATTAGGACTCCAAGTCCTAAATCTTGTCAGGTAGTTTAAAACATTACTATGATATTACCAGTACCTTGAATTAAAAGTAAAATGTCTAAAATATAATTTAGCCTTATTAAAGCTGTTTGTTTGTAGGTTGTATTTTTTTTCTGTCTTGGATCTAGATCGTGGAATTTGATCAACTGATTTAGTTCTCAGCTTCTCATCCTTTTCATGACTCAAATGATGTAACCTGTCAGATGAAAACACTGAAGGGAAATTTTTATTATCACATTTATTGGAGAACATATCTTTCTGGACTTTTCCATGACTGAAATGAGCAAATAAGAATGACTTTCCTTTTTTTATGTAGAATTCCATTTATAAAGAAATCTAAAATTACTCTTAAACTGACCTGACAAGCACCTGTATTGTTTGATGGAATTTAACAGAATGGAAGTTGAGGAACAGTACATGGTTCAGTTGTAAGAACATTTAGAAAATTATTCTGTCACTGAAATAAGAGCAATCAATAGTCTGAGTTGGCATAAACAAACTTTTGCAAAAAACTTTACATCAAACATATGAGCTAGATTTTAATTATGTCTTACTAGCATTGCTCTCGATATGCTAAAATCTATTTCTTTCACATATTGTAAAATAAAACAGTGAGTCTTTTCTGACTTTTTTGATATCAAGCAAACTGCAGACCCCAACTTTCTCTCTCAGAACACAGTAGGAATTTTGTTATTTTTTTCATAGGAAAAAAGGATCAACTCAATGCATCAGCATGCAGAAGTAAAGTAACCTGATTAGATCCCCGCATTACTAGCAGATTAAGCAATAATAATCCCTTGCAACAGGGAATTCAGACCCAAATTAGCTCCCTGGGAGATCCAGGCTTGCTACAGAACTTTTACTTCAGCTTCAGGCCTGCATTCAGAAATGCTGGCACAGGGAGATAAGACTTGCAATGCCTCCACTGACCAAAGCTGCAAGTGTTTACAGTAAGACCAAAAGGAACTTCTTTAGTCAAAGCACCAAAAGACACATTGAAAAATTTCGCTGCATGTCCTTTTCTCACGTGTTTTTTTTTTGTATAGAGTGCCTATTAAGGGAGTTGTCCTGGTTCTATTCAACACTGCTGCTCCTCTGCACCATTACACTGGCAATGAATCTTATGTTGGGCTCCTTCTGATGCACCTCTATCAGGCAGATCTGCATGCCAATCAATATATGGATACCTACTAGAAGAACACTGTACTCCTGGTTCTCTCGGCCGTGTAATACCAATAAACAATTAAAAGTTACAAGGCTGGAGATTTTCCCAACGTGTACAGAAAAACAGGCACAAAAAAAACCCCCTCACTTACAGATTTGAAAGTATAATGAGTACAGCTGCCCCATGTTCTTGGAAATTCAGCACAAACCTCTATAAAAAGCCATTTGTAAGGCAATTTCATGTTTAAAACATCCCACAATACTATTGCAATGACTGAGATAACTATTAACGAACTTCTAGCAGTGTTTTTCCAACATAAATTACAACACAATAATTCCTACATTGCATTTCTTCTTAAAACTAGCACTCCCCTCTGAAAAGGAAAGCCAAAAAAATTATTTTCTAATACAGTGTACTTTTTTCTTTTATATCTTATTTTTACTTCTGATGGCAACACAGCAATTTGACAATATTATTTACATTTCATTTTTAATGCATTACAAATAATCCTCAATACCTTTTTAGGTTTAATGTTTGCCATTGAAGGGATTAAAAAGATCAACATTCTGTTCTTCAGAGCACTGCGTTCTTGCTGAGGAAGCAGTTACATACCAACATGCTACTGTGAGGGTGGCAAAATGAAATAAAAAGCTGCAGCCAGTCCACATCACTATAATCTCAGCTTTGAAAGTAGATTATGGCAGTGCAGTGTACCAGTCCAATCCCACAAGCTTGTGTCTTAAGTTCCTGTTCACCAAATCTTCCCTTTGACTCCCAATGAAGAGACCAGTATGGTTAAGCAGAGGACATGGAACTGAAAGTCAGGATTCTCACCATGACACATGTTCATAAAAAATCTTTATTGATATTCATGCCAAGTGTTTCAGTCTATGAAATCACTGGAGGAGAATCATATGCAAAAGTGAAGAAGAGGAGCCTTTTGCACCAAAAGGAAATGTACAAAATGCATCTCAAATATGAGTCTACAAGCTAGGAAGAAAAAGCATAGTGGAAATAAGCAATACAGAAAATGAAAATTGAAGTTTTAGGAGCAGCGGAATGCTGTAAGTCTGCAAAAAAGAAATCTGTGCAGACAGGATGAGGGGAATACCTAGTGACCATCATATTTGAGTGAAAAGAGAGGAAGAAGACTGCAGGAGCAAGACAGGTTTCACGGGAGTACTGTGACTGTGAAGAATGGCTATTGCTGGGGGAATCTGTGTACAGATAATTATTTCAGGAAGAGTTACACTGTGTTACAGTACTCATTGCACAGACTGAATTACTGCTGCAATGCAGCATTGTGTTCTTTGGCAGAACTAGGAATACACACCATAACCTTTTTGGCTAGTCAAACCCATCTCTATCTATGAACTGAAGCAACCATTATGCTGCTCTTCAGCATGAACTACATGATCTAGCATTTTTCCCTACCTAGTTTAATACAGACTGTCAGTAAGATATAGATTCAATAGGTGCTTAACTCAATTGCAATTAAAGATAATTATATTTATACAATTATACCTGTATTAGCATGTCTCAGAAAACATCACTGAGGAATGTAAAGAAATCTGTTACACATTCATGACACTGTAAAAAAATAAGAGCTCTGTGGGCTATGGGAGACTTAAATGTATTGGAAAAAGTTTTTATTCTGGTGTCTACAACAGAATCATGTATAGTATAGCAAAACTATTTAAAAATTCAAGACTAAATTCATACCTGCTGCAGATACAGGTAGTTATACAGACTTCAGTGACACTGCATGTGTGTTTCATATTGCTGGGAAATTTGTCCTCCATTCCTACAAAATTTTGTTCATGGCTTTAACCTACAACAAAACCCTGCATAGACTCAAATGTAAAAAAAATTCTGGTCCAGGTTGGTCTCCTTAAATTTTAGTTACTTCCTACTATTATAGAACGAACAAAATTGAAAAAAACAGCCAAGTTTCTTTCTCAGGATTGTTTATTATCAATGGACTTGATCTTAACAGCTTGTATGACTACTGCCAAATCACTGGCCCAACAGAAACATCTAGAGACAGAATGTTACAACCCAGAGTTCTTAAATGTCAGTTTTTCTTTTCACTGCACATAATCTCTAAAGAATTAATATGCCTTACTGTAGTTTCTCACTTCTCCTTTCACAGGTTTCTCAGTATTTTCTTCTCTCAAACCAACCTCACTGAAATACTTCAGAGACTTACAGGATGAGCTAACTGTAACCACCTATTCAAATGGAGAAAATATACCACTTATTCACCAGTCTTTACTGAAAGAACAAATTCAGTAATTACCACTCCTTCAAGTGAAGTAATCTCACTTGAAGAAATTCTACCCCTGCTTGATCAAACTCAAAAGGTGCAACTACTGGCAACTTGAAACAAAATCTCTATATTCTAAGCTCACTATGTAAGATACAAGAGAACCATGAGTTTATTGTACAATTTTATCACACTTCCTTAGAAGTGAGAGGTTGTGAAAGTATATTTAATATTTCAGTAAAGTACGAAAGTTACTTAAATGGCAAAATCAATTACTGAAAATTAGATATTACCATATACATAGTAGCCCTGAGACCCTAATTCTCTGACCTCTGTGCTTTAGAATGGATCACAAACTAAATCAAGTTGTCCTTGGGAAGAACTTATGTGGTTACTTCTTTCTCTGTGTTTTTTTAATATAGAAGCAAAACGCCGAACTGAACACATGGGTTAGCGGAAATCTTTTTTCTCATCACATCTGATTATTTGATTTCATTACACAAATCATGCTTCCAAGTTATGTTACAATAAATGCCTATGTCTTTAGAAAGAAAATTATTAATACCAATTCCACTACAGAAAATCAAACACTGTAAATGTCCTATTACAGTTTTCATCCCTTCTCCATTTTGGCTTAAGGAGAGCATGCTGAAATATTAATATTGCAGCACACATTTCTGACACTCGAAATGCAAAAGCATCATTTGCCAGCAGCAAGAAACTCTTTTCCTGAAGTGAGAACCAGAGTACCAGCACCATAACTCAAGGCATTGTTGTCCACAACATTACACATTACACAGTTTGTCCACATCATTACAATTTCTTTGCTTTCTCCCATACAAACAAGGAATCCCTAGCCTTAGGAGTGAAGGATAAGAATGCAGAGCTCTGTTTCACTGTAGGCTTATGGGAAGCTCAGTCCAGTTACTGCCATTGCCTAAAATGCAACCATTCTGGCAGTTACCACTGCATTTTCACACCACTTTGTACTGTCTCGCCAGGATTTGGCTCATCAGTAGAATAGCATTTGGTTGTCATTTGTCAATTATACTTTTTTTTCCTAAATTATTTCAATGCATTTCCTGAGTAATGGCAAGGTTACTTGCAATCAATTTTCAAGGACAAATGGAGTTGCTCAAGTTTTAATCGGCCACCTGCTGATATGCCAGTTATTCTGCAACTGAGAATTCAGAGATCTTTAAAGTCATATGGAAAAGCTGCTACCATTATTATGCTGATCTGTAAAATTTGGGACGGAAAACTGTTCTTCCAAAATAAACAGGTATTTTGTCTTTTAATAAAGAACATTACTAATGGAGACGAGTGAAATGGTCAGAACAATGCGAAGTAGTTGGGAAAACAGGTAAAAATGTCCTTAATGTCATGTACACTTCTGGTACACTACTCTAGAGAATTTCCAAAAAAAAAATCTTCCCAGAAAGATTCTACCACAAATACTTCAAGTAGTAATTCTATATCACTTGAGCAGTGATTACTCCTTAACAAGGTAATCTAAATCAAAAGGAATAGCTGCAATGAGTAGATTGTGTTTCTGAACAATCTATGATTTTATTCTGACTAATTCAGCATTTGAAAAGTTTTGTGCATACAGGCTTTTGCACTATGGAAAAAAGACAACTGTAAGAACGACAAGACATGAAAGGTCAACAGGAATCAGATTATGCCATGAAACTAATTTCAAGATGCCCTGGCAGTTTCACACACTCAGTTTTCAGTACTGGTGACACATCTGAACAGCTGAACGGTTTGGTTTTTCATGCATAGATCAAAACCAATGGAATTTTCTGTTCTTGAGTCTGAAGTGCAGAGCTGAGCCCAAAGGGAGTGTCTGATAAGCACTGCATGCAGGCTGTGAGTCTACGGTTATCTTAATACGGGGTGTGGGAAAAAAAAACCCTTGTATATTAGCCAAAATGAAATGAAGCAATCTTTCCTAAGCATTTTTCATAGTTTCCTTTCTAATGTGATGCTGATAATGGGAAATATACTGCTAAATAGAAAGAAACTGATTATGTTGTCATTGGTTTTAAATCAAATGGAGAAAGCTGCCTGCATGATACATCCAGCATACCTTTATATGACATCAGATAACAAAATCTTTACTTCATTTACACTTTTTTTTGTAGGGGGGAAATTTTGTCTATATCCTATGGTATGCCACAGTGACACACCGACAGTAACATACTACTTAAAAATTATTAGGCTTATCTTAGAAAACAACACTACAGCAGTAAACTTGTTAGGTAGCAGTATCACATTGAAAATGAAATAGTTGATGATAATGCGGTCTTTAGCAAGTAAAACAAAGTGTGATTTACTTAAATAGATGAAATCCCATCACAACTCTCATGTGTGCCAGGTCAGTGTGACTGTGCAGACTATTATAATCATCTCACTTACTTCCACAACAAAAGCAAAGCCTTGCGAATAAAATCCAGTTTGCTCTAACACTGGCAAAATGAGAACAAAACCAGGCAATACGGGCACAGAAAATTAGAAGGGTTAATAAGCAAATCGAAGAGAAAAAGCATCACCAGGAAAAAACTGTAGGTATGAATCTACCCTGTGGACATGCCGTAGTACACGGCGGGCTGCAACCATCAGAATCCTGAAAAGAAAATAAATCCAAGAGGCACAAAGGTTGGGAGAAGGTCCTCATTACCATACCCACCCAAACATGGCTGACACCGGGGCGCACCAGCCCCCGGCCGCGGGGGTTGCCCCCGCCTTGGCGGGGCGAGACGCGAGTGGCGCGGCGCTGGGAAGCACCGTGCGGCCCCGCCGGGCGACGCCCACGCTCCGCAGCAACAATGCAGCGCCCGGGCCCGCGGCGCCCGGCCCGCGGCACATGGTAGGGATGGACCCCGCGGACAGCTCCCGATGGTACCCGGCTCCCTCCGCAGACGGCTCTCCCCGAGCCCGGGCTCGTCCGTGCGGCGAGACACATCACCGCGGTGCTCCCGGGGGACACACAGCCCGCGCCCTCACTCCTCCCGGAACACGCGCTACACATGCATCTGAGATTTTTTACTCAACACATGGGAGATGAATGAAATTTCTTTCACTACGTAAAAGGTATAAGTTCCTCGCCCTTGCCAATGGCAATAATAACAATAATGCTGATTGAAACAGCCCCGTACATCCTTTTAACCTACCGCCGAGTTAAAACACATGGGCGGCTTCTAACCGGCGCTCGCTATTGTCTCCCGAAGGGCCGGCTCTTACCCCGCCAGCGAGACGCTGGCATCAGGGCGAAAGCCCTGGGTGGGCTAGAGGGACCCCCGACCCGCAGGAAGGCGGACACCGGGCGGAAAGGAACCCCCCATTCATCCTGTCCCTTCCCGCCCGGCGACACACGCGAGGCGGCCACGCTCCCCCCGCGGCCCCAGCGGCACGGCAGGGCTGGGAAAGCGCGGGCCGCCCCGCGCACCCACGCTCAGTGCCGTGCCGTGCCCTGCCCTGCCCTGCCGTGCCTTACCTCCGCCCGCCGGGCGCCAGCTGCGGAAAGGGGGGGCCGGGTGCCCCCGCGGGCGCGGATGGCGAGCGGGGCCGTGCGGGCGCGGGGCTCAGCGGCGGGCAGGCGGTGGCAGCCACATGTGCCCAACCCTCACTGCGGCGGCGTTTAAAGACAGACATAAAAGCGGCGGGGGGAGAGGAAAGGGGAGGGCAGCGCCGGGCCGGGGGAGCCGCACCTCCTGACGCAGGGAGGAGCGCCCACCCACCCGCCTGCATCAGCATCTCTCTGCCGGAAGCCGGCGGGAAGCAGGCAGACGCGGCCGCGAGAGGACAAAGGAGGGCGCCGCGCCAAAATCTCCGCGGCCATGCTTAGGCACCGCGGATGCCTCATTTCTGTCCTCATCTTCATCGCCTCCGCCTCTGCGCCCAGACTCATGACGGTTCCCAGGTCCCTCGTGCCGCCCACACGGGCTGCGAGCGGCCCGCCCCGGCCTTCCTGTTGATGTAGTAGCGGCACACGGGGGGGGGGGGGGGCC